>ML786578.1:130498-142432 GCA_009831015.1 Picea engelmannii | reverse complement strand
GCTCGTGATGAGACCCCCTTTCCTTTGGCCATGCAACCAAAGGTCACTGCCCTGGCTTGGTGACCAGATAGTGGCAATGTCATACCGTTGGATACCTATGAACATAATGGGCCGGCTCGTGATGAGACCTCCCATCCTCTTGGCTAGGTCTTGTTTTTTATCATTTTTCTTAGGGTCCCTTAGTTTCTTATCGAGAGGCTTTTTATTGCCTTCTCGAGGATCCCCTAGGCGAAGCATCTCTAGGTTTTATTTCCTATGGCTTTTATCTTTTACCGGCTACTTTTACCCCCTGGGCCTTTAGCCCCTTCTTCCCACAAGACAGAGTGTAACCCTCAAAGGTCATCCTAATGGCCAGACTAGGGGAATGGGATGGATGAGCGGGGTATAAGATGTAAATATGATAAGATGGTGGGAGCGGACGATGGCTCTGCAAATCCCCTTTGGTGGCTAACCAAAACCCATGAATACAAGCTTACTAAGTCACCCAATCAATCACCCCAACAATGGTCAAGTGGATTAGTGTAAGATCCAAGCAGTCATCAGAAATGAAAGGAACCTAATGCATATATGATAAGGTTATAACGATCAAATATGACACATACCATGATACCTTGGACCAATTACCTCATGGAGCAAGAGTCCTCTCTGATGCAAGTCCAGGCCGGTGGTGATGGAAACTGCTACTGCTGACAGGACAAATCTGACGAAGAAGAAGAAAGATGGGCCCTCCAGGGCCATGCTCAAGTCAATCCCGCTCTCGGTACTCCATGTCTAGGACCTGTGGGCCTCAAGACATGATCTCCTAGTTATCCCTAGATATCGGGGATAACAGGACACTTGGCACATTTTGATGGGAAGAGCCCTTACAATGAGGAGGAGACCTTTGGATTGAGGACATATGGCCTTTGGAGGCCTAGCGCTATCTCCTTCAGCTCCAACGACTTGACCAAAGTGCCAAAACATCACTCTTTGAGGAGATGACATCATGTTTTAGGGTTTATTTTATGTGCAAATTAAATTTTATTTTGTAAAGGTTTAAAATAAAGGGAGAATGGCTCCCTTGTTTTGTGGTTTACCCAAATTTATGTGGACAAACACTTTTTAGAACTTTTGTATAAATAAGGATCAAAGTCATTTCATTTTATCATAACTCTCTCATGTGAGAAGAGCTACTTGGCTAAAATTTGCGCCCCTCTTGGGTAAAATCATTCTCTCTCTCTCTTCTGCTATGGTTTATCTCTTGTCTTCTGGAGTGAAGTAGTGCGCTAGCTCTTGGAGGCTCTTTCTCTTGTTTTGGTGATGAAAAATACTTGGTAACTAAGGTTCGTCTTGGCATTTTTTGGAATTGGTAAGAAAAATCTGCATATTGTTAGTTAACTTAGTTTTCTTTCTTGTTCCATGGTTGTTATTGACTAGATCCTTGGAGGAGTATAAGGGCATACACCCTCCACCAAGTTTTATCATTGTTGTTTATTGAAAAGACCATTACAAAGGTTCCTAGGAGGAGTAAAAGGGCTTACACCCTCATAGATTTACCTTGTTAGATCTTACTTGCCCTAGGGAGTAAAAAGGCTTACACCCCTAGAGAGATAGTAAATCTAACCTATTACAAGAAGACTCCATAACCCATTTTACAAGGCACTAGTTTAAATTTGCATTGGAGAAATAAAATTGCTTGCATTCGGATACGTGATTTAGAGAGATTTTGAAATTGTTTAAGTTGGAATCTTTTCTTGATGCCCTAGGCCTCCTTGGGCCACCAAAGCATCTTGTTTAAGCTAATAGCTCTCTTGTTATCATCAACTAAAAGCTACAGCCATTAGGGCTGCAGCAAATCACTCTATATCTTTAAATTTAACTTGCATTTCAACCATGGAAATTTGCTTGTAAGCCATTATTATCATTCTACTGCTTATTGGTGAACTTTTTGTCGGATTACTTGCTTATTTTCATGGTTGAAACTTGCTGCTGTAGAAAATATTTGCTACAGCCACTTGGCTGTTACAAACACACTCTGAAAACATCACATAACAGCCCTCTAATACCACAAAAGCTTGTGATAAGTATTCGAAACTAATTTACATGTTTGGTGCTTCATTTCTCAATAAATCTTTGATGCTTTTAGTGGTTAAATCTGCAGTGACTAGCTTTTGTCCTTGCTGATATATACATTTCTTTACTGCTGTAGTTTGGGACAGCAAGCTTCACTTGCTTGTCCACTTAATCTTTGAGCTTGTATACTTGTCTTTTCTTGTGTCTCGGGCAGGTAAAACTATTTTCCACAGGTACTCAAGGACTTGGCAACCATTGACCATCTCCAAGACTTGCTTCCAAGCCACTTTCCACTTAGTAGTTTGACCTATAGGGGCCTCATCTTCCACAACTTCACTTTCCATCTCAATTCCCCCTAGGGTCACCCGGGATTCCCCCCTTGTGTAGGTTTTCTCCTTCACTGAAGCAAGGGAAGGGTTTATCTAAGGTGACAATGGGTAGACTATCCCATAGTTCTCGCCATCTTGTGGATTAGGTCGGGCTTTGACCAACCTACAATTTGCACGATAACAGTCCCGATGGACTGAATGCACACCAATAACAGGACTTCAGCCCGGTAAGAAAATGAAAGAATAAAAGCTTGAAAGCTGTAACAGGAACTTGCTAAATAACAAAATGGGTATCAAAAGGTAATTAAGGGGTTCATAATGCAAAAAGCATCGAGGAAAGGGTATCTCAAGCAGCAAGCGCTCACTCTACAAAGGCGCTCACAGAAATGGATTTAATGACACCATAAGCCATGAAGTAAGCCCTGTTGAAGATTGAGTAGCTTCAGAAGATATCCTTATTGTACTTGACCAAAACAAACCCTAAAGAATGTTATTATATTATATTTATTAAGACATCCCTATTGTGCCTTTGTAAAAGTCAACACTATTGTGCCTTTGTAAAAGTCAGCCCTATTGTGCCTTGACAATTAAATGTAAATTAAGACGGTAAAGTGATAGGTCGGCCCAGACCTAATTAAGGGAGGCCAGACTATTATTTATAAAGGAGGCTAGCGCCTCACTTGAACACACACACTCATAAGATCTACAACCAGAGGAAAAGTGCGCAAGTCTTGGAGGAGAAGCTACTGCAGCTAGGTGTGACGTCAAAGAGGGTTTTGGTCTATCTCTTGGATTCATCTTGGTCAAGTGGTGTGCTACTCTTTCCCAGTGAAGGAGTAGAGGACGATCTTCTTCTTTGTTATTTCTCTCTTGAGAGAGAAGCATTGTTCTTGGTTGGCTAATCTATATTGAGGAAGTTTGTTGGGTTTTCTTCCCCTAAAGGGTTTCCTAGGATAATCTTTGTGTCTATCTTGTTTCTATGATTGCCTCTATTTCAGTGATCTTATATATGCAGTTAATGTGCCAAATGATTGTAATAGTAAAGAAGAATTGTATCTGCTAACTGCATAAGTAAAATATCAACATGGTATCAAAGCAGGCCTGAAAGAGACCAATTCACAACTTATAAAGAAGTAGCTAGCCACAGCGCACCCTCTCTCAGATTCAGTTTTCAATGTTGCAGCTACTACAGAATTAGGGTTTATGCATAAACCCTAAGAGTGACGTTTTTACCTTTGTTGGAGGACGTTGGTGAAACTAAGGCCATCTAGGAGCTCGCCCTAGGAGGGCACATCTAGTCCCTAGATCAGAATTTTGAAATTCGAAGTTTAAGGAATTAGGGTTTCCTCATAAACCCTAGGTCTGGTTGCAGCTGTTGCAAATTTTGTGACAAACTTCATCTTTGACTCAGCAATCTCTCTGGTAAAGTCTAAGAATCTCATCTTGAAAAGTTATTTGTTATTTTACTTGTTCCGGGCAGGATGACTATCGGTACCAAGCTTGACGAAAAGCTTTAAGGAGTCGATGACTTTCGAGCATGGAAGTACAGAGTAATGCTCATTCTAGAAGAGAATGACCTTGTAAGTTTTGTGGAACAAGATATTGAAGAGCCAGAGGGAGATGAGGCCAAAGCCAAATATAAGAAGGATCTGATCAAAGCCAAGATCATTGTCGATTCCATCAAGAACCACTTGATCCCTCGTGTCTCAGCATTAAAAACCCCAAAGAAAATCATGGATGCCTTATCCCGTATGTTTGAAGGCAGAACATCAATCAAAAAATGACCTTGAGAACACAACTCAAGAATGTGAAGAATCTGCAAAATTTCGTAACCATATAATCTTACTTCACAAGGGTGTCCCAGATTAAAGAACAGCTTGAAGCTATTGGTGACTCGATTGAAGAAGTTGAATTAAAAATGACCACATTGAATGGTCTCCCAAATTCTTGGGAATCCTTCATCCAAGGAATCTTCTCTGGAAGGAAGCTAACTAAGTTCAGCAGATTGTGGGAGGATTATACTCAAGAAGAAGCCAGATTAGAGGCAAGAAAAGAAAAGATAGAAAGCAATGAAGATCATGCGCTAACAACATTCGCAAGAAAAGGGAAAGGCAAGAAGGAAGTTCACTCTCATAAAAGATTTCAGAATCCTCATAAAGGACAAGATTCTCATAAAGATCTCTCAAGCTCCAGATGCTTCATTTTCCAGAAGATGGGCCATATTGCAAGAAATTGTCCCCAAGCAAAAAACCAGAATAAAAACAAGAAGTTTAAAAGACATCATGCTCATTTCGCAGGAGAAGATGAACCTGATCAAAAAAAGAACAAAAGAAGATGATTCAGATGAACTATATCTTCTGTGATATAGGACTTAGTATATCAAGTGATATCAATGGCAATATTTCTTCACTAGACTTCAAGTAGTAAAGGAGCTGGAGAACTTTTGGACCAAGTACAAGTTGTGAAAAAGTATCATTATTCATCCAAACATCGTACAAGTAAGACAAATGCAGGCTCCAGGTATGCACCCTTCATTTTTTTATTTCAGTTTTTCAAGTTTGCTAACATTAAATCTTATACACTTTTGTTCTAGACTGTTGGATCATTATCCCTAGTACGAGAATCCAACAAAATCTCATTTAAAGTCAAGAAGACTATTTTTTGTGCTCGAGGGTGGCATATGTGAATGCCTATAGTTGGGTGACAATGATGTGACATTGTCTATGGTAAAACGAGCATATTAGAATAGAACTCGGTGTTTTGCAGTTTCCCGATGAGAAGACCTGGTCAATGGATAATGAAGCCACCTTGACAGGCAACAGAATTCATTTGAAATCTGACTCAGCTTTTCATATTAAAACTTGGTATCCAACACCAAGTATATCTTGCAGAGACTCTAAGGTTATTGTAGACTCAGAAGAAGTCAAGACTCAGAGGGAGCAGGTATGACAGTCCCTGTATTTGAGATTGAGTTACCCCCAATACCAAATGGTCCAGATTGATCATTCTTCAGATCATCGAGAAAAGTTAGTAGAGCCAAAAGGGCCTACCCAGAACCATTGCAGTAACTAGGAACTTGGAAGAGACCAATATGGTCCTTTGCAGGATGCAAAGCCATATAGCGTTGACGAGCCATATCATGAGGAGCAGATGGCTCCACCAGTGGTGAGGCAAGCGACCACACCAAATACTAGCTCAAAAGGAGATAGAGTTCAGAGGGAGTCAGCCCTCACGATCCAGTAAGGAGGAGCAGCCTCCAGTACTACTCATAGAGAAGTACAAAGCTTGATTTGTGTCGAGAGGATTCTCCCAGCAAGAGGGAGAAGACTATGACGAGACACTTGCTCCAGTAATCAGAAGTATATATACAGAACATCCATGTTCCAGAAGTCGGTGCAGTATGAGATTCAGAGGGAGCAAATGAATCTATTATCGTAATGCAGTAGAGGAGCTACTCTCAGAGTTCAGCAACTATAGTGAGAATGGAGTAGTCATTCTCAGTTTCCGAAAAAGCAGTTGCAAGTGCAGGGTCCCAGTTCCAGAGGGAACAAGTTGCAGAGAAAGTAGAGGACATACTTTCAGACAGTGAGACAAATAGTGCTTTGCAGAAAGCACATAGAGCCAGCATATGATTGTGCTAATTAAGTTGCAACTGAACAAGAGTACCAAGTTGGTACAATACGATGTGAAAATTTGGTTCGAAAAACACGAGGACAGATATATGTTTTGCGATGAAAGACATGTTCACCTGATTACGGAAAAAACATGTGATGAGGTACCTAAAAGGCACAATCGATTATGGACCCCAGAGTGTGAGATAAGATTGCAAACTCAGATTGGGCAGGCAGTATAACAGACCAGAAAAGCACATCCAGATGTTGCTTTAGTATGAGATCAGTTGTGATCCCGTGACACAGTGAGAAGCAGACCTATATGGCACTCAGTTCCACAGAAGCATAATATGTGGCAACATGATCAGCTTGTGGAGAAGTTGTGTGACTTCAAAAGTTGTTCACAGAATTATTTGATCTCGAGTTGAAGGAAACCTTTGTTGATGATTGCAGCTTCATGAGACATTCTCCAGGTCGTTCTCCTCTGGACTGAGTTGAGACAATCTGTGAGAAAGCCCATGTGATGGGTGTGCCATATTCCTCTAGACTGAGTTGAGATGACATGTGTGGTCTCTTGTCGTGCTCCTCTGGACCAAGTTGAGATGACTTGAGATGGTCTCCTGTCGAAATCCTATGGACTTAGTTGAATCGACTTGAGATAGCTCTCCAAATGGTACTCCCATGGACTTAGTTGAGTTGATCTGTCGAGAGTGATGTCCATGTGGTTGAGCACAGGTGGATGTGTCCCTAGTGGCTAAGCACTAGAGGATGTGAGAGATCCTTGCTATAATGCCTAAGAGTAAGATTTATTGTGTAACCCTAATTTTGTATTGTGAAGGGTACAAGTCGGCCCCACCATGTAAAGATAATCAATATTGTGTAAAGATTAATTATATTATTGAGTTATAGAAGTCGACCCTATTGTGCCAATAGACACATCCATTTGATGTGCTAGGTCATGTATAAATAAGAGTTGATCACCATTGTGGATCACTCACTCTTCATTGTATCATTCTTACAACGCATACTTGGAGAGTTGTAATTTGGTGTGCACTTCTCTCCTCCACAATCTTTCTTGGTCATAGAGCACCCTCTTGTGTGCATTAGGGTTTGTGGTGAAAGGGTGATCTTCTCTTGACTCTATAGCAAAGGATTGTTGGGTTTTTCCCTTGGTTGAGAAGGGATTTTCCAGGATAACTTCTTGTGTTCTTGTGCATGGTTATTCTTCTTGTGATCTTGGTTACTACATCTATTGTATATTGTATTGCTGCATTGTTTTTGGTTCAAGTTCATACTAAATTGAAATAAACTACATGTGCTTCAACCATCATTAAAAATTCAACAACCTGTATCTTTTATGACAACCAGAGTTGCATAAAGTTGTCAGTGAACCCAGTGTTTCATGACAAGTCCAAGCATATCGAGATCAAGTACCACTATGTCCGAGACATGGTACAGAAGGGAGCAGTAAGACTCCAGTATATTTCCATCGACGAACAGGTAGCAAATGTGTTGACCTAGCCTCTGTCTAGAGTTAAGTTAGAGTATTTCAGAGACAAGCTTGGAGTGATCCAGAAAGACTTCTCCAGTAGTGAGAAGTGATTGTGATCGCCAGTAAAAGGAGATGATGTGATCCCCAATAGAGGGAGGTGATGAGATCCTCAGTGGAGGAAGCTACACCAGCGCAGGTTGGTAACCCCAACGCAGGCTGGTACGCTACCCCAGTGCAAGTTGGTAACGTCAACGCAGGCTGGTACGCTACCACAGCATAGGTTGGTAACCCCAACACAGGCTGGTACGCTACCCCAGCACGAGTTGGTAACCCCAATGCAGGTTGGTACGCTACCCCAACACAGGCTGGTACACTACCCCAACGCAGGTTGGTAACCCCAAGGCAGGCTGGTACGTTATTCCAGTGAAAGTGCAGAACTTCCCATGATATATAGATCTGTGATTGACAACAAGATAATGACCAAGTATGCAAAAGCACAAAAGCAGTAATGATAACCGTGACAAGAAGACTATCGTCCTTGCTAGGAGGGAGTGTTGAAGATTGAGTGGATTCAGAAGATATCCTCACTGTACTTGACCAATAAAAACCCTAAAGAATGTTATTATATTATATTTATTAAGACGGCCCTATTGTGCCTTGACAATTAAATGTAAATTAAGAGGGTAAAGTGACAGGCCGGCCCAGATCTAATTAAGGTAGACCAAACTACTATTTATAAAGGAGGCTAGTGCCTCACTTGAACACACACACTCATAAGCTCTACAACCAGAGGAAATGTGTGCAAGTCTTGGAGGAGAAGCTACTGCAACTAGGTGTGACGTTGTTGTCGTCCTACTACACGCTTGCAAACGTGAGCTAAGTCCGGCTCACTTAGTGTGTCCTTGGAGGCACAATGCCTGGGTTCACAGCCCACGCTGTCACTTTGACCGGAACCTCTTCTGTCTAGGCTCACTCCTAGGGAAGCCAAGGGGGGTAGACCCTAGTTTCTAGATAAGATTTAAAGTTTGAGTTCTAGGAGTTGATTTTAATTTGTTAAAGTATTAGGGGGAGTCTAACCTATGATGCTAAGGCAGCAATGCAAGATGCAAGGGTTAGTATGTTAAGCAAGCCCTTTTCCCTAAGTCAACTAAGACTAGTGCCTAAGGTTGGGCAAGGAGTCAACTAAATGTAAGGGTGTTTCGTTACAATATGATTACAAAGATTACAAAAGAATAACTATTCTACAAAATTAGACACAAGTATTCCCAATGAAGGATGCTAAGTACAAAATGACACAACACAACAAGCTAACCATGTTATTTCAATGTGCAGGATATCAAATAAGATCAAGACATTAGCATCATCAACACATTAGGCCTAAGCATGCCCCAATAGCACTTACTCTATTGGACTGCTCCTCAATGGCAACATCAACATTCAAGGAACTTAGAAGATTTAAAAGTTAAAGGCACAAGCATTCCACAATGATCAAGATACTTAGGTGACTAACCACAAAGCATTACTTGTATTAGATTAAAGATTAAGTTTGCAAGTATTAAACCTTTAAGATGTATCAAAATAGATCAAGGTTATTAAATGTTTAGTGATTAGGGGTTTTTAAGATTTAAGAGACTTTAATTACCCTAGCTAAGTGTTTAACTGAAAACCTCCTCCCTCGATTGCCAAATGGCTGCTGGATGCTCAAGAAGTGAGGCAACGAGGCCTACCCTAGCTTCACAGGTCAGCCCAAAGAATTGATTTTTTACAGAAAGGACGCTCCTTCGCGCCGTGAGACTGTCCCCGACCTATCACCTTCCGTTGCCCTCCTCAATCCCCGTTTTAGATGGTGAAGATGGTGGTTTAAAGTACCCTATTAAGTCTATTAAGTATGTATATCAATTGGTTAGACATTTAGGTGTATTTTGAAGTGTTTTAGTGACTTTGAGATGCTTAAAATTGTTGATTTTAGACCAAAACCGAAACTTTTATGAGCTTAAGAAAGTGTGTTGTTAAGTGTGAAAATGAAAGGCATCAACACATATAAGGCATTCAAGGAGAGCTCAATAACGATTTAGTTTATCACCATGCATTAGATCATTAACATGAGTAGCTTGTCATGAAAAGAATATTAAAGCACAAGGGCAAGGACAACTTACCAAAGAATGATGACTTCAAGCTTACTATCACTTATCTTGTGTTTGTTGAAGCATTAAGAGAAAAGCATTATGTGTGAAAGGAAAGCTTGAAAGATTAGAAGTGTTCCTACACTATCAACTCATCCAACAATATTTACTTAAGTGTGATGGCAAATGGCCTTAAGATGTTATAACATGAAAAGAAAAACCATTTACTAAACTATGAAATCATTAACCATTTAGTGTGTTGGATTAGAGCATGCAAAACAAGATAGATCTTGAGAGAGATTATAACATGCAAATAGATCTAAATAAGTTGATTATGCCCCAAAGGGCTTAAGCTTAAAGATTAATGTGTGAAGAGATCTAGATCTAGATGATTTTAACCATTAAAGCATAAATAGATCAAAAGCACATTAAAACCCTAGCCTCACAATTTGGGGTATTCCTCTCCCAAAGTGTAGGCACTTATTTAACTTAAAATAGCTTGGAAAGAAAGAGAGAAATGTAAGCAAGACAGACAAGCAATAGAGGTAAACAAGAGAGCTCACTTACCCCACGTCCTAGCTGAAGGAAGTGTTTTAAAAATGAAAGAACTTGAAATTAGCACCAACCCTAAGCTACCCTAAGCTCACACTTGGGAGGTAGGTCGTACCAATTCTCCCCCCAAGCTATGAGCAAGCAAGAACTTACGAAAAAGTGAAGAGATAATGAAAAACTAGTTAGAAAATGAAGAGTAGAGGTTGAGATTTGTTACCCACTTTGAGAGAAGGGTCTTGGAGTGTTGTGTGGCTATTTTAGGGCAACATAACCCCCTCAACTTGCTGAAAACCTGCAAAAACTAGCAAGCTATGCTTGCTGGAAAATCTACACACAACCAACAATGTGAAGAAAAATTTATGTTTTTAGGGCAGAAATTTTTCTCCTTCAAAACTAAAGATAAAATATGATTAAAGTGACCATAAAACTATGTTAAGCTAGCTGAAATATATATGGAATGATAAGCAAGTGAAAGAATGAGTAAAAGAGAGAGAAAAGAGGAGTTTATGTGTGCTTTAAAGGAGGACTCTTCCTTGAGGCATTCCCAATAAAACCCTTGAGGCCAAACCTGCAAAAACTTGACAAGATCTATGCATGCAAAGATAATATGATTGGATATACTAATAAGATGAAATACTTGCACCCTATCTAGCAAACCCACATATATAGATCTACAAGAATACTCGTTGTTAGATCTACTCAAATAAAATACTTTACCCAAGATCTAATCTATGCAATCATCAAATCAAACATTTACAAGATTACCTCACATGTAGCAAGAACAAAAATACTTATTGCTCTTCCAATGATCCTCCAAAGTTTCTCCTTTATTTTTACTCAAAAATGGATCTTGGAGAAATACTTGTTCCAAAACCCTAAGAGCCAAAGAATGGAAGATGGACAAGAAAGAGAGAGAGAGAATGGAAAATCAAGCAGCGTAACAATAGCTCAAGATATGGTAAAGAGGAAGTGAGGAGAGAGATCTATTTATACTTGGAGAGGCAAACTCACCCCTCTTGGATCAATGCCAAGTATCCACCACCAAGCACAAGCTAGAATCCCAAGGGTAGGGCACACCATCTAGGGTTTGAGAGGTAGATCTAGGGTGTGGATGAGTGAGGGAGTGTTGGGATCACACAAAAGGATAGTGGGAGGCTAGGGGATGCATGCCACATGAGAGAAAGGGGCCCCAACTCATAAAAAACGATTTTTCTAGAAGATCCAAAAGAGGGGGGGCGTAACTCTCCTTGGAGGGCGCACCATTTGGGGGAGTGGAAAGGAAAGGAAGGGAATTAATGGAGGGAATGGAGTGAGGATGAGTTAGGGGGTGACGTGGAGGGTAAAGGAAAGCAAACCATATGGGAGAGGGCCCCCCCCACACATCACCTTCAAGTTACAACGTTGGGTTGGTGATGTGAGGGGGTGAGGGTGTAGAAATGGTTAAATCAAGTTGGGTTGGGTAAGAAAGGGTTAGGCAACCTCTCTCAATATTTTTCCATCTTTACATCATCCTTTTAACTCATTAATACAATTTTTAAATTTTTGCTATGTCAAGACTTAGCAATTAAAATTGTTGTTTTTGACTGACTGACACTCCCGGTGGACAAACCCATAGCAAAAGTTGTCCGACTAAGCTGAAACTTGGTCCAAGGATGTAGGGGGTCTCATTCCATTTCTTTTGAGCACAAATACCCCTATCAAAAGTCCAAGGACCTAGTTTTTACAATTTTTGCTCAAAAATAATTAATTAATTAAATAATTAAACCTCCAAACTT
>ML786578.1:92639-114353 GCA_009831015.1 Picea engelmannii | reverse complement strand
AGTCCTCATAATCAAAAGTGGGGTTGGCTGCCCTCTTCCTCCCTATTTCAGCCTGTATAGCTTTTTCCCTAGCCTTATCTTGTTGGTAGTCATTAAGTACTTTTTTCATCTCTTCTCTAATATGCCCAATAACCTCCAATGGTACCTCACATGATTTAACTTGGCCTTTAATACCAGCCAAGTGTTCTTTCAACCTAGAAATGCCACCACCGCCACAGCCCCCCCACCCCCTTGATGCATTTTTGACAATACTTGCAACACATGTTACCTTCAACCACCTCGGCATGAACCCATGTAGCATCTTTAGCTTTTGGGGCCATTGCAAATTTGTAAATGCAAACCCAAAGGCTAAGCCTAAATCAAAGGTGGAATTAGCACAATGCAAGCAATCTGAAAATGCAAAGAAGGAACCTTGTCTTAGACTCTTACAAGTTTCAAACTTTCACACATTCAACAATGAAGATTCAACTTTCAAGATGGAAAAAAAATGAGTCGAAATTGTTCAACATACCTCTAGAGTCTCCTCCAAACTCCTCCAAACTTGAAGATGAACTATAGCCTCCTAGTTGAGATGCCAAATCCACCACAAACTGCCCAAAACACTTGCCCAATAAGCTCCTCAAGGCTGCTCCTCAAGAATCAATGCTACTCCAAAACCCAAAAGCTCCCAGATGCTCCCAAATGATGAATGAGAGAGGTGTGAGGCTCTTAGAGGGGGTTGTTGCGCCTTTATAGCATGCTGTTAGGGTTTAGGGGGGTTAGGGGTTTTTAAAAACCAAAAAAAAATTACCTTTTGGCATCCGCGGGCGTCCTTCAGAAAATCCGAACCGAACCGGCCGGTTCGGTTTTTCTCCCGGTTCAAAACGGTCAGCCTTCTAACTGGTCAAACCGGCCGGTTCCAGTTCCGGTTAGACCGGTTTTTATAACACTGATCTATACTATCTTTGGAGTCTGCATCTATGTCTGTTATCCTTCAGGTCTACATCAATGTCTCTTCTCTAGTCTCCAGGTTGTGTTTGTGCTTCTTGACATAATCATCACATCTATGTTGCTCGCATCGAAGGTCAGCAGGTTGCACATAGCCTAATATGTCTACTTTGTGCAAGTTCTGCACTTTGAAAACTCGGTCAATTTCTTATGTGTATTTGTTTGTGCCTACACAACAGGTCTCTCTCTATTTCTTGTGTCTGTGTTTGGCTTTTAATCTCCATTGTCAAAGTATGCCAAGTTTCCTCTATGAGGATTTCTATGTCTAGCTCACATGTTTTTATGTCTGGCTCTAAACTCATTTCTACATCGGGCTCTATGAATGATTTTCCATCTAGCTTTGATTCATTGCATCTATATTTTTCTATTGTGTGTCAATGTATCACGGTCTAGTGTATGGCGGCCTGTCAAGATTTTTCTCTATTTTCTCTCTTCTTACTTCTTCAAACTTCATAAAAAAATTAAACCCTCATCTATAATTTGAACCATCGTTTTTAAACTCGGAACCGGACATTGACTCAGTCACCTACCAACTCAGACATCGACTCGAACTTGAATTGACTCGGACCGATCTAATTTCAATGACTTGGTTCATTAAAAAATGCATTAAATAATTTAATATTTCTAGGGCAGTTATAACCAAGAGTACAAGGTTCCAGAATGTTACCACAAATGTGAACAGAGGTATTTCACCCACCAAGGACCTCTTAAGGTTTATTTTTTAACCATGGAATTATGAATTCAAAAGCAGAATATAACCATCAATATCCATAGAGAGATACAGTTGTGACAGCAGGTTCACTCCATCATCATTAGAGCATAAAAACAGTGAACAATATATCCGACAACAGTGTTTTAAAAATTTCAAGCTCAGATATCATGAGAGTACCAGCGTTCAGGCCACATTTACCACCATATACTCAAAACAAATTACAACCAATAAGGTCATTGATCATATAATAATATTCATAGCATAACACCACAGGATTCTCAAGGAAAACTTATACAAGGAAGAGATAGTATTTGATCCACGGGAAAATATATCAGTCCTCAGAGCATTATATACCATGTGTTTAGGGCAGATTATCACCACTTGCTGATCTGAGATGAGGAAAACAGTGAGGGGTAAAGTAGAAATGTTTAATCTTTCGAGATTTTATGTCATGCATTTCAAGTATTACCTAAGGGATCATAACTCTGCAGTCAAGGAAACGCACAGAAAAGTTATGAAAAGAGTATGACATTAAAATACAATTAAACTGATTTTTTAACTTACAATCCACACAGGATGCCTACTCGGCCGGTTTGACTGGTTTGGTACGGAACCAGCAGAGTCATTCTTTGACTCGGCCGGTTCGGTACCAAACCGGTCACCGAGCCGATTTGAAGGCCGGTTTGAATCGGCCAATGATCCACTCGGCCGGTTTGGCGAGTTGATATCCGCTCGGGCCGGTTCTAAAAGCAATGGTTTGAACTTGATAAAACTTTAAAATAAACATTCGCTTACCTTTTCCTTTTAAAGTTTTAATTTGACATGCATGTCTTCCTCTCTCTCCTTAAAGACACCTTTTCCAATCTTGGACCCATGCAAACTTCACAGTTTTGGACATCATCTTTGCTATGATACCATTATTACAATTTAAAGATACATGATCAAAACATGTGAGAGACAAAAGGAGAAAGTGTATTATTAAATGAAGAAGTAGTATATACAATGTGAAGAATTCTTTTATTCGTTCATTGGGTAGTTGTGCTACATAATTACCCTAACTACACTTAACTAACTGCCTTTTCCACAATATATGTGTGTGTCCCTTTTGGAGGTTTTTTCTCCACCAATTAGAATTTACCTACATTTGCTCCCAGTGTTTGCTATATTTTAGTCACTATGCTTCAAACTAAAATTTGTTTAGGTGCATCAATCAACTATAAGACATGATGAGAAATTTGGACAATCTCCACTAATTCATAGACCCCTATCAAGCATAAGAGAACAAGTGTATAACTTAGGAACAATATTGTAGTCATAATCAGTACAATAAAAGAAGGCATGAATAACAAGTTCCTATTCAATATACTGGCACGTTGAAAGTTATCCTAAAAGAATGATTATTTATCAATGTTCTAACTTCTAAACTATCATTGATTTTGAAGTATGCAGAATTATGTCAGAACACAAGAAAGATTTAAACTATAGCGTGAATGTGGAGTACTACTTATACATAAAACTACCTGGCGTGGTAGTCAAACTTTGCAGAGAAATCTATTCTAGTCATGAAGACCTCTTCAAATCCATTGTCCTTGCATTTGTTCATGTATGTCAGTGTACGTGTCGCCTCATCCACAAGCTAGAGTACATAATAGTTTTGCATGGTCAGGTTGTACATCAAGATAATGTGCAAAGGAAAGTGAGATTACATACACAACATGACAAAAAATTGTAACAATTGAAGTTACTAAAATACAAAATCTCTAAATTACCTCAACCAATCCACTCTTGGTCATTCGAAATGCCAGGTTAAGATATCCAACTGGATCGCATATTACAACGTCAAAGGATTGTAGAATCCTTCTCTTCAGCTAAAATTCACGAATTTTCACAAATCAATGGCTTTATTACCCAATTTAATGTTTTGAGAAGTATTGCATATAAACTATTTTGACAATTGTAAAGCAATGATCTACATCAAAAATTAAACATAAATTTTGAAAAATGATTTTTATCTATCTGGTTAATCTTGAATTGAATGTTAGCATTGTAGCTAAGATGTTACAAGATCATAAACAAGTACTCCATTCACCATATGTTGCATTTCACTAATAATATAAAATGACATACTAATTTCAATCAAATTTTTAGACTTGTTATTTTTTGATTAAGTTGTCAGTCATCACGTGTTTAAACTACACAAATTGTGTATAGGACATTAGATTTTCTTGTCAATTGGGTTTAACTCAGGTGATTGGGAGGAATGTTTGTCATCCTCCCCACCCAGGTTCAATTCCCGCAACTGACATGTTGAGCTCATACTAAGTATATTGTTGTAATGACTTTGAGTCTTGTCATTGACTACCCTTTTGGCCTGAAGATTCTAGGTTTTACCCTGAGTACCATCCTCGAAATGAGGGAAGTACTCAAGAGTTTTCCCCAGGAAATATAAGCTGGAAAGAAAAGGACATTGGATTTTCCACAAAGTGTTTGGAATTTTCAATAATACTTATACATTTTGTGATACCAAATCTCACTTTGTTGCATTCAACACCAAAATATTAGTAATCAAACATTCAATATAAATTGTCTCTCACAAAAACCACTCAATATTGCACACAACTACAATAATAAAGCAAGTATTTTGAACTTCAAAATGATTATAAACATTCACAAAAAAATTCCTCTTAAAATAGCTCAAGGACTCACATTTTTTGCCAAAAAAAAATGTCTGATATTACAAATTCAATACAAAGTACAACATGATAGCCCTTACAATGCAACACTTCCACTTCCCACCCAAACAAGAAGAGAAAGCATCTCCAAATGGGAAACCATATTAGAAAACAAAATGTACTTCCTAAGAAAAAGGGACATTAAAGCAACCCAGGGTTGCTAAGTCATCCAACTATCTACGAAAGTCCATATTAAAAATTCCTTTCTAGAGACATCAAAAGTAACATATCTCACATTCCAAAGATAAGAAAGAGTGGTGATCCAAAGAACATAGCACAGTCACCATGGAAAGTTATAAATGTAAGGGCCACCAAAGCTAGCTTCTCTCAATTGAACATGCCTCCAAAAAATACCATTGAACCAATGGCTAATATGGGAAGACAGGGTTGCTAAGTCATCCAACTATCTAGGAAAGTCCATAATACAAAATTCATCTTTGGAGACATCAAAAGTAACACTGCATCTCACATTCCAAAGATAAAAAAGAGTGGTGATCAAAAGAACATAGCATAGTCACCATGGAAAGTTATAAACGTTAGGACCACCAAAGCTAGCTTCTCTCAATTGAGCATGCCTCCAAGAAATATCATTGAACCAGTAGCTAATATGCGAACATAGTGGTATAGCAATCATACAACCCCAAAAGATGTGTTAAATATCTGCATTGCTACCACCAAACAGAGGTCAATCACCAGGGAGAGCAACTATGGCCAAATGTTGTTAGCTTGCCAATCCTTGAAACAAAACTAACATCCAAAAACTCTAATCGAAAATGCGCGAGTAGACCAAATGATATTAATTCTCCTCAACCAACCCTTCTCATCAGACATAGTCATCCATCTACAATTCAATTTCTTAGAAGTACTAAGCTTGGAGATAATGTGGTAATATACGGAAAAAAATTCTCTTATGCCACACAATCTCTCTAATGAAATTAGTATCCATAAGGGTTGCTTTAAACCCGTGATCTAGATCAAACAAATTAATTATTTCCAAGAAGGTTGGCTTATATTTTTAGTGGATAATCAAGGTCCTAAACCAAACCCTCCATGAAAGCTAATCACCCCATCTTGAATGCCACATATCATTCCACTTGCAAATACCCTTACTGGAAAGATACTTTCCATAAATACTAGGAAAAGAACAAAAAGAGTTCATAGATGTCGTGAAGCACCAAATACTCTTGCTGCCAAGATCCTTGCCATCTTTATATCCCTATAAATTCCATCCCAAAAGGATAGAGATTACTGACCAGGATTTACAAATCCTCTTCTAGACTAGGGAGCAATTAAAATAAGTTAGAAGCATTCAAAATCACATCCAAAACAAAAAGGAGCCTTTAAACCAAAAATATTCTTGATCAATTGGATTTTGATGTATAATCAAGATCTACCAAGCAACATAGACAATGATGGCCCTAACATTCCACTTTGCAATGAAAACCAAGCCCTGGATCCTCACATCCACTAACCCAAGCATTCTCCTTTCGCTAACCAAAGTACAAACCTCCCCAGGAACAAGAGGTAAACCGCTGATAACACTAGGTTTTCCCCAAAGCTTGTAACGAAAGATCCTCTCTGGATTATAATAATTACAACCATGAGGGAACCAAAATGAGGAATAATAGGTCCCAGGATTGAGTTCTGTTTTACCTTTTGAGGTAACATTCTCTGATCCATTGATCCATAAATGAAGGACATAGAGCCCACACATTTCACCAACACGGATCTTCTACCGAAATTATATTAGAGGATGAGCCTACACATGAGCCAGAGCGGCACCAGAAGAAACCTCGAACACAGGCAGAAGCACAGCCAAAGGAGTACACAAAACCTCACAGAGAGGTGAAAGGGGGTACCATAGAAACCCTTTCCGGAATACCCAAGTACAACACACTCAAGCTCAAGGGCCTTATACAGGGGCAGCGCATGACAAATTTAGTAGATGGTGGGCCCACCCACAATTTCATTGGTGCATCCTTAGTAGCCCGAAGGGGTATACGCACTAAGGAGTTTGAGGGGTTTACCGTGGCCGTGGCAGATGGGTAAACTATGACATGCTTGGATATGGTTCCAGACCTAGAAGTCAAGCTAGGCAACTAAACCCTGACGGATATCTTCTACGTAGTTGACCTGTCAGATACAGATGCAGTGTTGGGGGTACAGTGGCTATATTTATTAGGAAAGATTGGGTTCAACTATCAGACGTTGACCATGAGTTTCAGAGATGCCAGCGAGTCAAGAGTAGTATTGAGAGGTATGTCTACAGGAGCACCCAGAGCAGTATCAGCGAAGAGGATGGAGCGGATCTTCTGCCACAGTGATGTAGCATATGCAACAGAGTGTCTGATCACCACCCGAAAGGATTTAGAGGGCAGAGAGCATTACCATCCACAGATCAGGGAGCTTTTGAGTCAATATGAGCCATGGTTGGGGTCGATACCACTAGGGAGGCCACCTGACAGGGGCTTCGAGCATACTATTGAGTTGGAGGCGAGGGCTACACCTGTGATCATCGGGCCCTATAGACACCCCAAGAGATTCAAGGACGAGATCGAGAAAGCAATCAAGGAATTGCTTGCGATGGGGCACATCAAGCCCAGCATGAGTCCTTTTGCTTCTTCAGTCATACTGGTGCTGAAGAAAGATGGCACATTGAGGATGTGCATAGACTACAGAGCCCTTAATAAGAAGACAACCAAGAACAAGTACCCCATTCCGCGCATAGATGAGTTGATGGATGAGCTACATGGGGCAGTTTTCTTCACCAAAATTGATCTACGGTCAGGATATCATCAAATCAACATCAGAGAGCAGGACATAGAGAAGACAGCTTTCAGATGCCATTTTGGGCACTTCGAGTTTTTGGTCATGTCATTTGGGTTGACCAACGCACCGGCCACCTTTCAGTCTTGCATGAATCACATCTTCGAGGGGCAGCTGAGGAAGTACCTTCTGGTATTCTTCAACGATATTTTGATTTACAGCAAGACATGGGCTGAGCATTTGGCACACTTGGAGGAGATCTTGGGCATTATGCAGGCACAATCATTATATGCCAAGGAGTCCAAGTGTGAGTTCGGGATGAGACAACTACTGTACTTGTGGCATATCATCGGTGAGCATGGAGTACAGGTTCATCAGGAGAAAATTAGGGCCATTCTGGATTGGCCAACACCCAAGAACCTCACAGAGTTGAAGGGATTCTTTGGGTTATGCAGTTACTACAGGCAGTTTGTCAGGGGTTTTTCACAGTTAGGGGCACCACACACAGATCTAACCAAGAAGGGTGCTTTTCAGTGGACTGATGAGTCACAGCAGACTTTTGAGAAAATGAAGGAGGTTATAAGCACATGCCATGTTCTATCCCTTCTGAATTTTTCTCGGTCGTTTGTCCTAGAGTGTGACGCATTAGGGGTGGGGATTGGAGCAGTTTTGATGCAGGGGGCCATCCCATTGTGTTCAAGAGAAGGAAGCTCAATGAGTCAGAGAGACTATTCAATTTACGACAAGGAAATACTAGCAATCATGCATTCCTTAACCAAATTCATGTAGTATCTGGTGGGTAGCAGGTTTGTAGTGAAGACTGATCACAACAGTCTCAAGTATTTCCCGGATCCGAAAGACCTTAGCGAGAGACAGCAGAAGTGGGTCTCGAAGATCCAAGCCTTTGACTTTGACATTGTGTATGTTAAAGGGAAAACGAATGTCGTAGTAGATGCTTTGTCCAAGAGGCCAACAGGGTGTTCGATGATGGATATTTGCACAAACTGGAAGGCACATTTGTTGGTGGAGTACTCCAAAAACAAGTTTGCTTGTGAGGTACTGGATGGACAGGTAGTTGATGATAGATACCAGGTGTTAGATGATGTCACTTCCCTTTTGATCGGATATACTTGGTTCCAGAATCTACCTTAAAGGGGAAGGTTCTGAAGGTTTGTCATGATTCACCTACAGTCGAGCATCAAAGATTCTTCAAAACATATCGACAGATCAGGGAGAGATTTTCATGGAAGGGTCTCAAGGATGATGTAGTGAAGCACATTCGGGAGTGCATGACTTGTCAGCAAAACAAGTCTGAGCAGACACACCCCACGGGGTTACTTTAGCCTCCACTCATTCCGAAGCAGAAATGGGAGAGCATTTCTATGGACTTCATTACAAGACTTCCTCGAGTGCAGTGCAGGGACTGTATATTTGTAGTGGTCGACAGGCTAACCAAATTTGCACACTTCTTTGCCATACCCACGGACTACTATTTTTCAGAGAGGTTTTCATATTACACGGTTTACCCAGGCAGATAGTCAGTGACAAAGATGGGCGCTTCATCAACGCGTTTTGGCAGGAGCTCTTCAGGTTGGTGGGCACGGAGTTAGCCACGAGTACCAACTACCACCCGCAGACAGATGGACAAATGGAGATCGTCAACAAATGGGTGGAGGGGTATCTGAGGAATTATGTGGGGGGGCAGCAGTGCACATGGGTGAGATGGTTGCACATGGGTGAGTACTGTTACAACACAACTTACCACATGTCTATCAGGATGTCACCATTTAGGGAATTGTATGGATACGATGCACCCTCTTTTGTGGAGACTATGTTTGGGGATAGCAGGGTCCTAGGGGGCAAAGACTAGATTGAGGAGAGTCAGAGGATTCTATGGGTAGTGAAGGAGAATTTGCAGGTAGCTCAGAACCAGCAAAAGATCTATGCAAATAGGCAGAGGGTAGAGCGCATTTTTGAGGTAGGGGACTTGGTTTTTCTGCGATTACAGTCGTACAGACAGTGTTCGTTAAAGAGGAGCGGGGCAGAGAAGCTGAAGCCCAGATTCTATGGGTTGTATAGAGTCATCGGGAATGTAGGAGAAGTGGCCTACGAACTAGAGTTGTCGGAGGGTAGCAAGATACACATCGTGTTCCACGTTTCTTGCCTTAAAAAGGTAGTGGGACAACAGGTGTCCATTTCAGAGGAGCTGCCACCCTTGGATGAGGAGGGATAGTTGGAGTTAGTGCCGGAGGAGGTGCTAGAGCGGAGAGAGTGCAAGTTGAGGAGCAGGGTCATCAAGGAGTGCTTGGTCAGATGGAGGGGACTTCCAATGGAGGATGCCACATGGGAGGGAGAGCATTTATTGCAGCACCCAAGATTGATGTTGCTTGAGGACAAGCAATCTCGGGAAGGGAGGACTGTGATGTCCCATTCCCAAGAATAGCCTCAGCAGGGAGTGACTTAGTAGTCCATTTGTTCTCGTAGACTATAGTCAGGCACAAACAAGGAACAAAGGGAGAAATAAGTGTGAATAAATGGCTAAACGATGAATTAAGCCAAAAAGCATAGTAAAAGTCACTTAAGCCAAAGTCAACGGAGAAATAGAAGAAAAAGGTGTTAAGGGGGGACTTAATTAATTATTCACATTTGACTTAGGAGAAAAGGCGCCTAGCTTAAGTGATGTCAACGGAAAATTAGATCGATGGAGGTATAAGAAGAGGAATTCGGCCTAATTCCTCATTATCGTTGATTTGTGAATTGAGAAACAAGTTCCAGAGGAGGAAGTCGACCTCAGCATATGTGTTGTGGATTTCTGGAGGAAACCACTACCACAGATTGGTTTCGGTGTTGGAAAACACACCCTAGCCTATCGGAAGTACCATCCATGTATTTCACCGTGCCATATCAGTGATCTACAGACCCAGTTCAGTCAATGCGCATTGCATCCAATGAGGGCACTAGGGTTTGAGAAATAGTTTTGTGTAGCTGGAAGAGATCGGAGCAAATCTCGCCATATCCTTCCGACCAGTTGAGAGGGAGCCAGAGTGCTTCTTTTGAGCTATCATTCATCAGATTCTAACGGAGGAATCTCCTTGTGTGCATCACGCAACCAGGAAGTGAGCAGCACTTGGGGAGGTACATTGAGGGTTCTAGAGAGTTCATCGAGTTAGATCCGGGGAAACCCTCCTGACCCATTATAGAGGAGGCTATGGCGCTCATTTTGAGTCAGGTATCATTAGATTCCGACGGTGGAATCATCAGGGCACATTGCCAGAGCCTAGGAGGTGCATGTAGGGTTTCAAAATAGTCCCTATTCTCACTCCATTAATTCACTAAAACCTTCACAATTACTTCCATTTCACCTTCATATCACCTTCATTCCAGCTCCACATCATTACATTTACCTCATTTGGGTTATAACTATGCTTTTCCAAAGTTTATCAATTCTTAACATTTTTAAGTGGATTTGTGGTTAAACTTTAGAAAATAATATGCTTATACTTATACCTAACAATAAGAATGAGTTTGTTAACATGTGTAGGTACAAAAGAAACTTCCTAGGCACCTTTATGTGGAACTCTATGTTCAAATTCGAATTTGAGGAGATCATGGAGGAGATTATTGAGAAGATCATGGAGGATATCATGGAGGAGATCATGGACCTCATGGAGAATATCATGGGGGATAGGATTATGTGTCTAGATGGTTGAGAGATGTATGGAACTAAAGAGAGATTAGTGGATCACATTTATGAGTTTGTTATCATAGCTCTTGTATAAATAGGAGTGTTACCTCCTTCATTGGTAAGCTTGTAATCCTAGAATTAGAAAGAATTGTAACCTTTGAGTTGATTTGTAATGGAGATTTTGAAATAAAGATTCATACTTCGATTTTGCTTCTACATCTGAGTCTCCTTTGAAGTGGTGTGCTTGTGGAGTTATGGAGGGCCCCCATGGCCTCACTTGCATGCTTATTTGCTTATTTTACGTATAATTTAATTTATGTTTTTTTGTTTGATTTCAGCTCTTAAGTTTTGTTAAATGTTCTAATATTGGAAGAGTCTTATTTGAAAGTGTTCTTGTAAAAGAGCCGTAAGACCTCATACAATTATTAGATTTAGGTTTGTTTTTAAGTTTTGTTAAATGTTCTAATACTGGAAGGATCTTATTTGAACGTGTTTTTGTAAGAGAACCATAAGATCTCAGACAATTATTAGATTTAGGTTTGTTTCATTTCATCTTTTAAATTTTTGTTAAATGTTCTAATATTGTAGGAGATCCTAAAATTCAGGTGTTCTTGTAAGAGAACCTTAGGATCTTGACAATTGTTAGATCTAGGTTTGATTAGTTGTTGAAAGAGATCTTGATGAATATGTTCTTGTAAGGGAACTTTAAGATCTTGGACAAATTAGGAATCTTTCTAGATCTATATATTTTAGATAAGCACTTCTAAGTTTACCTTCCCGGGTTGACATTAAATAAACTCTGATTGACATCATCAATTAGACCTAAACACCGACACTTTCCTTCGACTCGCAATATTTTCCCAATTTCTCGCGAGTTAATGAATGTGTCGCGACACTTTGAAAATATCGGATATGTCACAATATTTTCCTGGGAATTTAACGGCCCCCTCAAAATATCGGCGATATATCCGATATATCGTCGATATATACAACATTGTGCAAAATCACCACGCATGTCAAGACAAAGAAACTAAAATGCATCCAGAAACCCCCAGAGTATCAGATCCGAGAGCCAAAACACCAGTTTCAGTAAAGCATATCCGGATCAGGGATATTTCAGGCTAGGCATCTTTGGTCCTAGTATTGAAAGAAAGTAGAGAGTGAGCCCCTTGAGTCCCTATATAAGCAATGGCAGCATCCTCTGATCTCATAGTATATAGGGCACCTAAAGATGAGGTACACCTCTGTCTCTAGCTCTTGTAAATGGCACATCTGGTAGATCCTATCAAACCGTGCTATATGGTGGTCTGTCTCAATCCGGAGTCGATGAGATTTGACACAGAGATGACCCAAAGGGATCCTAAGTGAGTGCATACAGTGCCTGCATGTATAAGGGGGTGGACAACGATGCCATCTTGCAACTCCAAAAATGCTCTAGATAGAGGGACATCTTCAAGCCCAATCTCGTCGAAGGGGAGGTCTAAGTGACATGAATGTATATTCTATAGATGTCCTCTTTAATAGCCTTATTCAATACATGTTTAGTCGGCAAGAGATGATGCAATGTATTAAGAGAGAAACTGAACGGGGAAGGCGTTCGGGGGAGATGGTCATCGACTAGAGAAGACGAGACACCTCTGAGAACCAGCCACATGCACGGCCTAAGGGGGGATCCGAAGAAAGAGTCGTCGAGGAGCAAAGAGCGAGGTAGGGGTACCGCTCTCTCTCGATGGTAGAGTCTCTGAAAGATCCAACTCTACGAAGGAAAGAGACCAAGCGGAAAATGACCTCAAAGTGGAATGGGTGGGCACCAAACTCTGCTTGAATAATGGGCTATGAAACCATCCTCTTACAATAGATGATACGCCTGAGAAGTGTTGATATTATGGTAGCTACAGGAGGTATTTACCTCCACGTGTAAACCTGACGAGAATAGAATATTCCGAGAAGCAAGAAGAAACCCTAATTAGTTGGTTAAGAACCCTAGAAGACAAGTCGGCTCAAGAGAATGATTTGTATTAGGTTATTAGCCTCCAAGAGAAGAAGTTGGCTAAAGGAAATGTTATATACTAAGTAATTAACACCCAGAATGAGAAGTCGGCCCAGGAAGTCTGGCAGAAACAGTATAAATATAGGAGGCCAGTCTTCATTCTGGCTAGTATTCTCAAAACTGCAGAAGTACACTTGTGTGCACTGCAGTTGGCCAGTTTGTGCGCAAGTCTTGGGAGGAGTTGTTGCCGCCAGTTCTGCATTCTATATTTTCGGTCTCTCTCTGTGTTGCACTCTCTGATCAGTCTTGGTTACTCTTTCTTGGTGCGTTATCCCTGGAGAGAGGTGCGTTATCTTGTTTGGCTACCTAGCCTAGGGTTTTCTTCCGGAATGATTCTTTGTCAAGGTTAAGGTGCTCGGGGGTGACTTCGGCCTATGGTTGGGTGACAATATTGCTATATTGTCTATGGTTAAACGAGCACATCCATTATATTCTAACAAGAAGTAGGCATCTGGACCCCCTCCAACCTGGTCTAATCTGTCTGTAACAAGCTCAACCCCCAGATCTCGGAGCCATATAGAACTGTGGGTTTGATAATCGCCTCCATGAGGTAGAGTTTGGATGAGATGTCCTGAAACTGACCCAAGAAGCACTGTCTCTTGATGAGGGCCAGGGAGTCGTACCCTTTATTGAGTCTAGGCTAAAGGGCTTACCGCATACGGAAACGAGGCCCCGTGAACTAACTCCCAGATAAGTGTAGGTTGTGGTGATCTCAATTTTTGCCCCTCGGCAATAGAAATGTAAGTCTATAAGAGAACTCTTCGATGCATTGAAGATTAAGACCTTGGTTTTATCCAAATTGACTGTCAACTCTCGAAGGTCACAAAAGCTAGCCAATATATGTCGTTCAAGAAACAAAGGTGACAAGATGGACTTATCTCAAAGCCATTTAATGAGAAAAACTTCTTAATCAGTCAAGGGAACTTGTGAAGATAGGAAAAATGCTAGTGTTGTAGGAAGTTTAACAATAGGAGGAAGTCGGGGGGGAGTAATCAGGTGAAACGAAATTTGAGAATCCCATCTATTCCAGTCTCTAGATCTAGGAAGAGGCATGGTAATTTCGATGAGTGTCAGGCAAGATTCTCACTCGATATACTACACAAGAGTTGGGCCTCATGTGGAATGCAGCTTGGGTTAGTTGTTGCAAGACTCTTCAAGAACAACAACCCAAGTTGGAGGTTTAGGGGAAGAAACAAGAATTTTTACAATAGCAAGCTTGACAACTGCAATAATTGAGGCCAAACCGGAGAAGTCGGATGCAAAACAAATTCCACTAGCCAATAGGTCTAGTTAACTTACTATTATATCATTTTTTTAGCCGGAACTGAATTTTTCATTATATATATAAAAAGACACTTGTTGCGCTGAGGCTAGCAATGATTACATAGTTTCCACCAATCAATTCCCACAAAACAGAGCATAGTTCTAGATAGATAATTACATACGAAAAAGGAATTTCTAAACAAGAATTCCAAGTGATCCTGCAGGTAGCCTACCTAATAAAATGACACAAAACACAAATGACTCGAAATACATTCATGTTGTTTCACTATTGCACGTTGTATTGATCTTCCTACTCTTCGGAGTGGTGGGTACCTTCACCTTGGATTTCCATGGGAACCTAATTTTGGTACATTGTTTCGGCCTCTGCTCCCCCCCCGATTAGAGCTTTGAGCTCCATGGTTATTTGATGCCAAGGAGATTATCCACCCGCTAAGCTAAAACCGATGCTCAGAGTCTGCTACATTTTGCTTCCAACAAGTCAATCCGACATTTATAGCTGAGAAGAAGGCTGGAAAGATTAGCATTGTGAGATATGTTGAACTGCTTCAATTCCACCACCTTGGAGGTGACAACCAAGATAGAACTATTGTTGGCATGTGCTATCTCCTCATGCCTGTGAAGGGCTCTTTTAAACTCTTGAGCATCGTCACCTGCCATTGTTGCCCTTGCCCGATGCCCTGAAAAACGCAGAGAAATATAACACTAGCTCTCTAAACCTAAAATCGAACCACGGGCTTGGAGAAAAGCCCCAAATTCTCTTGGCTCGAAAGGCTCTACACAAGACCAATTCAACAAATAACGAATTCTGGAACAAAGAAATCTCATCCACGACCAAAACAACCGGAGATTGAAGCGGGTAACCCTCTATATTCGTTGTCAACAACTCCAAACTCGCCTCAACAGTCAATCCATGGCTCTGCCTTTGCCGAATCACTGGAAACTCGCCCTCCCCAAGCAATTATGGGCTAACTCCTCCCACTATCGGACCACAATCCTACTGAACCAGGGTGGTTCCCTCCCGTGAATTATCCCATATCTATTGCATCTCCCTAGACCAATGCATTGAACTCCCTCGCGTGAGGACAGCCTTAGTAAATGAATGAAGGCTCGCTTGCTCCTGTTGTCCCTCTAACACCTACTCACCTTACATGACCTCGGGGAAAGCCACACAGTTTGTATTTCAGACATGTTCCACTTGGTCGTTATATCAATAATTAACCTCCCACTAAAAACATAATTAGGAGATTGTGGCATAATTAAAAACCCCATTTTGCATAATGCTCCCTAGACTCAACGATGTCGCAAGTTTTTCCCAAGCATCTCCCTCTTCGTTCAAGGCCCTCCTGATGTGGAAAAGAGAGACCTTATAAAACTGAGAGACAATCTACTTTATTCAAGCTACAAGGCCTTGAAGTTGATGCCCTCCATGGATCGACTAGGTGATTACTGCTCGGATGACTAACAATGAATCCCCAAAGAACATCAAGGACCTAATTCCATGATTTCTAGAAATGTTGAGCCTGCACCATAGTAAAAAGGCTTCGGCAAGGTTATCCGTAACCTTCCCAAGACCCTAAGCATAATGGACAATCTTGTTCCCCCTAGGATCGTGAAGACTCCCACCCGCACCTTCCGCCCGTGGAACTTACTATTATATCATGAAGGCCATGGCTTGGAGCCATTATTGTGCGCAGGGAAATTTTGTATAACATGAAGATCTCCTAGAAGAAGAGGTTATTTTTTGAAAAAAATACAACATTATTTTCATATCAAAAACTTGTTTTATTATTTTGAAGTTTAAAGTGGGATGAAATAATTATTTGAAAACCATATTTTCTCCAATGTGAAGTATTGTCCAAAATCTTATTTTCCTATATGAATAGTGTAGTTCTAGGAAATATCTTTGCCAACGTTGCAGATACTCTTCACGTGCCCTGGAAACATTTTAAAATATGGAACAAACAAGCAAAAAGTAGAAAGTGCCAAATATGCTTTGACAATGGTCAATATTACTCCAAAAGAAACAAAAAAATCCCTAAAAGGTAAATTTATTTGTTGATAATGATTTTCCCAGCTCTTTTGGTGAGACAAGATGTATCCTCAGTTAAATTAAAGTTATATTCATTTTTTATGGAGTACTGCTTAGTTTTCTTGAACACTGAAATTAAATCTAGATATAAAGCAGGGGAGCAATAGATCAACGGAATGCTTGTGCCATGAAAATAGCACAGACGGAAGATAAAAATTTAGGACAGGAACACCATACCTCCAATGACATATTGCCGACAGACTTAGGTTGCATGAAAATACCCTTCTCTAAAGTACTAGAAAGTGCTGGTACAATGACAAGACACAAAATTAGAACATTCAATCAGAAATTCAATTAGATAAAACTAACGAATAACATAATAAATAAACACTCAAAGCACTTCAGCAACGCTGTTAATAAACATGAAAAAAAGGGGAGGAAAAAGAGCAAAAAGAGCAGACAGAAACAACACTATTGACTGTGAAGTAAACAATGGAAAGTGACTCAACATTTACAGAATGGACATAAACAAGCATGGGTGCCATCTCAAATGCAAGCCATTACCTCACTTCACAAAAGAATCTAGTATTTACTAAAGAACAACCTCCAGAAGCTGTGTTGTCTGCTTAAAATGCTACAAAACGACAACATTACACTTGTTTGTCTTTATGAAAGGACTGAAATAAACAACCCATGTTAAAATGGAAAAGGATTGGAACGTCATAAATACAATGTTGGGCCTTGGAAATCTCACTATATGTTACCATCTGTGTGAACTAAGAACATATTGATTGTTTCACATTGCAGTATAAAGCTCAAAGCTCAATTGTTATGTGTTACCATATTCATCATTTGCCACTTGCCCATCGTCACTCGTGAATTGATCATTAGATAGCAGAGGAGCGTTCCATTTGTATCATCCTTAAGGCACATAGAATACTAGACCTATGCTACCATGTCTAACTTAAACATATAGGGAAAGGTTGCAGTTATGACTCACATACTTAACCTACTCAACATATCAGAGTGTAAAATGTTAGCTTTCGATGTTACTCTGAAAGTATTTGAACAAAAAGTGTTAAAGGTTAGCTTTCATGGTTACTCCGAAAGTTTTTCAACCATGTTTGGAGGTGCCTCATGTGATGTGGGGTGTGTGGTGTATGGATGACCCTTGGAAGTTGGTTGTACCATGATGGACATACACATGGGAGGTGGATTACTAATTGATTGCTATACCTTGTCTTGACGCTTGTGTGGCATTCTCCCTTGGAGCATTGGAGACCTAGATAGCACGATGGCATTCTTCATGATGCACACATGGAGAGTGGGTGGCTTTCTTAGAGGACGACTTGCCTTGGAGGAGAAGCGTTGGGCATCCAAGAGGAGGGCACTGAGCCCTAGATGGCATGGGAACGCTTGGTTGCTTGCATAGAGGCTTGTACTTGACTTGAAGATGCTTGGGTTGAGGGAGTGATCATGTAGATGGGGTGGACCCAATGGAGCCTTAGAGCTCTGGAGGCTTGTGGAGGTGGAGCATTGTCATTTCTTGAGGAGCATTCATGCCTTGGAGTCTTGCTTGTTGGACGTCTTCACCTCAGAGCCTAACAAGTGCCACTTGTAGAGGGAGCACTTCATACGTTGACCTATCTTATTGTGGATAGGTTGTCGTGTTGAATTACGACCACTATTATATTGTTGGCCTCCCTTACCTCTCATATAAATAGAGGAAGGAGAGAGTACATTCATTCATTCATTCATTCATCTCACACTTGTATTAGAGAAGTGAGGAGTGGAGTGCACTAGTTTCTCTCTCTTGCGTACTCATTGTATTATCTCTCTTTGTCTTGGTGCGCTAGGGTTCTTGGAGAAGTTCAAGGGAAATTATAGGGATAGGGGTTTCACACTAAGGATGCAAAGAAGCTAGGGTTTATAATAAACCATAGAGGGATAAAGAAGAATTGTATCTTGTAGATCTTGTGAGAGAAGGCTAGGGTTTTGGAAACCCTAGTGCTACTTGTTATGCTTGTTGAGAACAAAAAGAGAAGGAGACATTGTGCATGAGCCAAGGACTTTTTGGTGATGATGCTAGCTTGTTGAGGATTCCTGGTGCGGTGACCCGTTTTGGTTAGGAGTGATTCCTAGCTAAGAGGAGTTGGTGGCTAGGGTTTTCAACTTTTCTCGGTTTCCCCAGTTATGGATTGGAAAGCCTGAAATTGTACCAGCTTGTGATAAGCTATGAGTATGTACATGTACTTCATCTCTTATATATAAATGAAGTGTTTTAGCTGTCCAATCATTGTGTACTTGCAGATTTTATTTTCAGCTTGTGTTGTCTTCTTGATTGGGTAATGTCCAGCACCTGTTGTTCATGCAGATTTGACATAATAACATAGGGCTGAACTTGTTAAGTGATTTAACATATATCTTGAAGATAAGGGAGGTAGATTTACATGGAAAAGTTATTTCAGAGCTGTTATATGCATGCAAAAGTATACCCTAAGGGCTGTAACTTGCTGCAATTGATGTACACTTTGTTTGGTATCTTTCTCTTGAGCTGCCTAGTGATTTGGAATGAAGTGAAGTGAAGTATTTTATACAGTTCACTGCTGTAATTAAATATTTCAGATCAGCCCTAAGGCTGAAAGCTCTCAGGGATTAGAGCCGGGAAACCTCTATTGAGAGGTGAAATTTCATATTTGCATTAATTTCCCTAGACTCAAAATTTCTACATAAAAGAGTTCTTGGAAAGACTTGGTTTCTGAATTAGTGTAGTGAATGGAAAGACTTGACCTCTGTAGCATTTGCCCTGTATCTATCAAAAACTGTACGTTTATCTTGATTGAAATGCCCTGTACAAGCTTTTATACAAAAATTAAAAGCAATGTCAAACCGTACTGAACTATTCCTCCAGGTCAAGTATCAATGCAAATAGATTATCAGAATACTCAAAAAACACAGCCACAAGCAAACTGCAATAGATCGATGCATACTTTACTTCAGCCTGTCAGATTGCAATATCACTGCATTTTCAAAGCAGAGCAACCCAAGGAAGATTATCAGGAGCATTGAGGTTGTCAGTTTATTAACATCGATTGCTGAACAAGTGAAAGATGAATGCCTTCTCAACAAACAAACAATGACCATGTGGCCATCAATGATTCAGACACCCCAAAATTGTCAGAAAAATAGCAACTGAGCTTTCATAACTAGACTCTTGGGCTATCATAGGCCAGCAATGGATGAGTGGAATACCATAATGTGGAAAACAGAACATATGCGTTTGCACGCATACATAGAGAGGGGAGCAGCAGGATGTGGGGGGAAGAGAGAGAGAGAGAGAGAGAGAGAGATCATAATCTGAGTTTCCTACAAACGAATCTTTTCAGTGACATGATAAGTGCTGATTTGTACATCAACCAGAACCAAGGACAAAATAACTAAAACACTGAAGGAATACCAATGAAGTTTATGACAACACGAAAGGCCTGAAACCCTGTCATTTGGCCTGTGATGCGCTTTCCACCTTCTTCTGTTGTCAGGTATGCTAAAATTATAGACATAATGAATCCATTCAAACAATCAGGTCCATTGATAGAATTTCTCTGTCTAGCCCAAACCTGAAAGAAATTTGCCATAAAAGTCAGACAAAAAAAGAAGCTGGCAGTTAAACAGAAATACCCAAGGAGAACTTAACAAGGAAACATTGGCTAACCAATCTACCTCTCTTCATAATCAAGGTAGGATTCATTTATAATTTGTGAAAAAAAACCATGATCTGTTAGATAAAACCTATAACGACTTCCATGAAGAAAAGAAATATTGGTTGAATGGAATGTTCAATACTTACTTTAAGTAATAATAATGCTTCCACAAAAGTTTTTGATCCAGAAAGGTTCTTTTTAAGGAGTGCACTATGATCCTCAAGAAACATATCTTCCAAGATACTTTCATTGTAATAAGGTGTAGGTTGTGCTATGCCTCCTGTCAGGATAAATCAGAACAGCAAAGTTCTTAAAATAACAAGTTGACATTTTAATATGTCTTCTACTTGCAGGAAAAGAGAGGAGAGAGGAGGGAAACATAGAATTGAAAAAATATACAAGCAACAACATGATACATATCCTATGCAAGCCCTTTCTGTCAAAACATAAAAGCTCAGGTCTAACTTCTAAAATACCCTGCTGGAAATCTCGAACATTATTGCGACCAGGGGCCAGCTTCGAGAAGTCAAATACTCCAGCTAATACTGTTGGAATGATCCGTATTACAAAGTCATTTCCAGTGTCATTGTCCATCTCTCCTGCACATGAGGACAATTCAATTACAAACTATCAAAAGCAAACAGAATTTGTACTCACAGAGTTTTTACTACAAATAACTAATTAAAATTTTATCAAACATCAGAACAACCATCAATAGAGTAAACCAGTAGAACTGATAACAGCCATATTCAGATTGCCAAAAAAAGACAACAATTAAGCTTTCTATTGCAAACTACTGACACATAGAAATATCAGAAGTATAATAGCTTTATTGTATGCCTTAATAACTTTGATAAGTTTGCTGCAAACTGCATATTGGCTGGTGATAAAATGGTTTTCATTCTATTAAACTCACATTTTATAAAAATCCTGGCAACCAAATCACACAACGTTAACAATCTTGTAAAATAAGCTAATGATAGAAGAGTGAAACAGCACTGAATTTCTCTAACAGATGCCTGAACAGTAGTTGAACTATATACCCATCTCCAATTCAATTGGTGAGTCTACCAGCTAGTCTATGTGCCATCCAACAATGTATCATGTGAATGGAATAGGGACATCTTGAGTGGAGCTGGAAGATTGATATAATGGATGACTGTGTAGGAGAAAGAAAACTAGTTAGTTATAAAGGAAGTTGTGGGAGAAATCACATATAGAAGTAAAGCAGAACTATTAATTGTGACCCGTGAATTATTGCAATCCCTCAAATAAAAAAAAAATCAAACTAGGAAACAATTCATTGACAAGGTACTGTACAAAATGTACACACTGTCTAGTAGACCGAGCATGCACATAAAAGTTGAACACTAGGGTGGATATGATATGAAACATTATATTAATGCTGCAGCAAATACAGATGCAAGAGTAGCCCAAGGTAGGCTGCACATATTGTTACATAAATTTATAATGGACATATTTATTTCTTAAGGCATTTTGTAGTGTACTTTATTATAAAGTTGTGTTGTGATGTAATCATGCCATAATGTAATGTTAAGTTATGACTTACGTGATAGTCATTAAAAAGGTGATTAGGTGCTTGGGGAGTTGCATCACATACTAAACATGCATCTCCCATCTCATAAATATGACTATGTTGTTGAAATAATGTAACTGCGAAGAGCATTCTTATTATTTTGTTATTAGATTAATCCCCATTGAGGATTAATCAAGTCGGTAATTGTATAAGGACCAAATCCCCTTTTGC
>ML786578.1:42818-85571 GCA_009831015.1 Picea engelmannii | reverse complement strand
TGTTGGGTTTTCTTCCCCTAGAGGGTTTCCCAGGATAAATGTTGTGTCTATTGTGGATGTGTATTTCTCAGTGATCTTGTTCTTATTATGCTCTTATCTTATGAAATGCAAAGAACTATAATAATGGCATAAACATTAACATATGTAATAAAGTATTTTTTTAAGTATTGCAATAATCATCGTCCAAGTACATTTTCTCTCTTCTGTATTGATTATCTGCCTGAATTTCTGACATTGTATCAGAGCCACAAAGGAAAGAATCCAGGAAGCACAGTGAAAGAATCCAAGGGACTGTCAGAAGCACAGAAAAAGAGCCAAGGGACTCTGATACGCAAATCGAAGCAAAGAAATCAGAGCAAAGCTGGAAGTGAGGCAGGCCAACATACAAAGTAATTTCTTTTGGAGAACATATTATAGATACATTCCTAAAGTCTCCGACCTAAACCATCAAGGAAGTCTTTATAAAGGCCAAAATACAGAATTATCAAGGAAATTCCATGGAAATTCCCATTTTGTAAAATATTTTCTGTATGATGATTGATCAATATAAAAACTCTCTTTTAATTACCAGAAAATTAAAAAACACACCCGTTGCTCTCACATCACAAAGCATGATTTATAATTTCTATTCTATTGCCAAACCACAAAAGTGTAGCATATTGTTGGCCAAAATATCAATACAGAATTTTAACTATAAATAAATGCATTTGCAAATTGGTTAATGTATTATGTATAATTATAACATCCATAACTCTATTATCTACAACACTTGATCAATCTACAATACTCAATATTTTGATATTATTGTTATTGTGAATATTCAGAAAAAAGTATGGTGAGTAAACCTGGATGTATAATCAAAATTGGCTTTCTGGCATCATCTTGAAAAGTTGACCATTTAATGTTTTTAACAACAGAACATGAGTTCAGATGCTTTTTAATCACTAAAAGATACAGACACCTTTTGGCATGATAGCGATGGTTCAAAAAATCCTTTTCATGAAAACATGCCTGCATAATGTCAAATAAAGAAATATGTCAAGCCAATTTGATTGCAGCAAAGTGACCTGAAACATTTATATGTCTTCTGATTGAAACAAATGTGTCTGTCAAGGACTGGAAAGCATGGAAAATCATAAAGCAAACACTCACCTTGGGTATTCGCACTGCAAGGTCAATATTTAGGAATGGTTTTGCTGCTGTCTTAAGTGCATAACTGCCAATAATTTCTACAGAATCCGGCTTCCTGAATTTGAAATCAACTTTATCACCAGGGGCCCCTATATCTTTAATAAAAGCAGCCGCTGCTGTTGGCTTGACCTGAAATAATTAGATTGTATCCAATCCAATTAGAATGGACCTATATTTCTCAATCATAACTTGAGCTGCAAAATTATTTTTTTGGAAGTATACTTGATAAGGCTTTTAAAGCATCTGAAGATAGAATGATAAATATATAAGTTATCAAAGAATGCTTGAGAAAAATATATTCCACTTCTCATTAATCCAAAATTTGAGTAATTTAGTCAATCTTGCCATTGAGCATTTCAAAAATTAGTCAAGTTTAGGAAATTTTTAGGCTGGAAATTATTTTTTGAGAAAATTCTTTAACACTAACTGAATTTTTGTTGAGCAAAACATGTCTTTATGTCCCAAAAATGGACAATTGCATATTATTTTTTGACTGGATATTTTGGCCTGATCCATAACGCTGGTTCATTTAGTCACAAGATTATTTTCAAAAATTACCACTGTAGAGGAAGTTTTCACAAAAGAAGAGGTCATTGAAGGCAATAAAAGACTGGCTCCCGGTAAAGCAAGAGATCTGTTAGGGAGCTAACCCCTCATGTAGGTAGAATAATATATTTCCATGTAATAAAGGTCAATATTAATAAGGCGTAGCAATAAGGAAGAATAAGTCCAATGTAAGAAGACCTAATAGAAGCTTCCGCTTCTAGAAGGATCTTCCTCTAGATGGTTCTTTTGATAGACATATTTAGTATAAATAGGAGTCGAGGGTATGAGAACTTTTGTCTTGGATANATCATAACTTGAGCTGCAAAATTATTTTTTTGGAAGTATACTTGATAAGGCTTTTAAAGCATCTGAAGATAGAATGATAAATATATAAGTTATCAAAGAATGCTTGAGAAAAATATATTCCACTTCTCATTAATCCAAAATTTGAGTAATTTAGTCAATCTTGCCATTGAGCATTTCAAAAATTAGTCAAGTTTAGGAAATTTTTAGGCTGGAAATTATTTTTTGAGAAAATTCTTTAACACTAACTGAATTTTTGTTGAGCAAAACATGTCTTTATGTCCCAAAAATGGACAATTGCATATTATTTTTTGACTGGATATTTTGGCCTGATCCATAACGCTGGTTCATTTAGTCACAAGATTATTTTCAAAAATTACCACTGTAGAGGAAGTTTTCACAAAAGAAGAGGTCATTGAAGGCAATAAAAGACTGGCTCCCGGTAAAGCAAGAGATCTGTTAGGGAGCTAACCCCTCATGTAGGTAGAATAATATATTTCCATGTAATAAAGGTCAATATTAATAAGGCGTAGCAATAAGGAAGAATAAGTCCAATGTAAGAAGACCTAATAGAAGCTTCCGCTTCTAGAAGGATCTTCCTCTAGATGGTTCTTTTGATAGACATATTTAGTATAAATAGGAGTCGAGGGTATGAGAACTTTTGTCTTGGATATTATTGTAATAGAGCTCTGCTCTGCTGGAGGTTGCCCCCTCGAAGAGGCAAGTGAACATTGCTCCCGGTAATCAAAGTGCTATTTCTGATGTTATTTTGTTATCATTTTGGTATTATCGTGGTGTTGTTCTGGTTATATTGTTGTTCATCTACCATTTCTAGCTATTTATTTATGTTCTGCATACTTTTTATATCTGGAATATTACAAGTGGTATCAGAGCACCTTCCTAGGCAGAAAATTGTGGGTTAAATTTTTCAGGGTAGAGACGTATTCTGGCGTCTTTAAGCTACAGATATTTGTCGTTACGCGCATAAACCCGCGGTCGGGGATTCATACGCACAGGAAATACAAGTGGTACTTAAGGAAACATCTGTTGGCCACCCTTGTAACCCCTGTTGGTATCCCTTCGAGTGGTGGCGCATCAGACAGCACCTGTATACGGATCGGCCTAGATCTCCTGAAGCCCTCCGTAGATAAACCGATCGGTCGCCTGACTGCTATAGTGCCACCAAGAACAACGCTCGAGAAGATACTCTCTAGTACCTGGGTAGTCGAGTAGTACGGCTAAGGGTACGATCTAGCCTCCTTAGTTGGTGCCTTGAGATATTGAACCGAGTACCACTGTTGGACCCCACACATATATCAGAGAGCTATAGCACAGGGCAAACCCTTGTCTGTAGAACCCTTGAATACCTAACCCTTGGGACGGAAACGACAACAGAACAAACAACATCTATTGCGGCGCAACTATGTCTCCTGCATGCAAGTTGCGAAATTAATACACATTTCTTCCTGTTAAGCATTTGGACATTTCATCACTGCAGTATTCTTCAGATCGGAGTATAACTCCACAGGAGTAAAAAATAAAAATAAAAATAAAAATTCTAGATCCTATTGGCACCATTATTTGATACCTATTTAGTTGGTTTTCTCTCTTCGCCCTGATCGCAGTCATACCTATCATTTTTCAGCAAAAAAAAAAATTGTGGACCCAACCCCCTTCCAACAACCTTATTTGGGCTTTATCCCATTGGATTCAACTCGTCGCCCTGATCATTGTGATACACTTCACCCATAACCCATTTTTTGTGTGGTCCCACCCGCCCCTTTTCGTGTTCCCTCGTCATCATGGCCCATACCCATAGCCAAGACTTGGAAGCTCGCTTCAATACCTTGCACTCTAATTTCACAGAAACCCAACAAGAAGTGCGACAGCCCAGTGCCAATATTCTCTCCATCAATCAAAAAATGCATTCCTCCATCGCGGCTTCAGTCGCTGCTTCAATCAAGGAAGTCAAACAAGACATTACTACCCAGCTTGAATCTGTCGCTACGACGATCTGCGCCAAGTTGCATATCTCTATAGATCTTCCCGTATCTGACCCACCTTTGCATACCGAAGGTGAAACTTCCTCTCATTCCCAGAATTTTCAGCCCCATCACTTTCAGCGTGACCTATGCCTTCCGCGTGTGGATGTGACCAAATTTGATGGATCGGATCCCACTGGCTGGGTAACTCAAATGGAACATTAAATCTCTTTGTATGGCATTACGGATGAGTTGGCCAAACTTCGGTATGGTGTTCTCCATCTAGATCAAGAACGTTGGCAATGATGAGAATGGAGAAAAAATGCCTGCCAAGGGTATGTGGCTTGGACACACTTTGTGGCAGAGCTTTATGAACGCTTTGACACTGACACCAACCATTTAGGTCGTTTGACAAAGTTGAAACAATCTGGCACAGTGGAAGACTTTATAGCTGCTTTTGAGCGACTGGCTTTTCGTACAGAGGGCATGTCTGATGCTTTTTTCCGAGAATGTTTTATCATTGGCCTCAAGGATGAGATTTGTGCTCATGTCCTCATGGCTCGACCTCAGATTTGGGTGGACGCTACTAAAAGAGCTAAGGAAGCACAACAGGTTGTCTCTTCTCAAAACCGCAAACCCTCCTTTATTCCTCGCACTAAACCAGTAACTCCACTCCTCCTTCTACTCCACTAAAGATCCAGAAATTGACCAGGGCCGAAATGGCTGAACGCCAACTCAAAGGCCTTTGTTATAATTGTGATGACAAATATTTTTCGGGACACAAGTGTAAGGAACAAAAGCTTTTTATGGCCATCTCGGAGGATGTTTCAGAAGAGGATGTTGAGGGTCCCCTTGTGTCTGTGTCACCTGAACCCACTAACATAACCCCTCCCTCAGACCCTCCTGAAGTAGAACCGGTCATTTCCCTAAATGCTCTCACTAGCTTCTCTGCTCCCCAAACCCTCAAGCTAATTGGTTACATCAAGCATAGGAAGGTCATCATTCTTGTTGATAGTGGAAGCACCCATTATTTTATTCATCACCGCATTGCCCAAGAAACTAATTGCTATATCCGTGCAGTCAATAATTTCCAAATCATGATTGCCAATGGTGGGTCCATGAAATGTGGAGGGCATTGTGAAAATATGTGTCTCCAAATTGGTGACTACCATCTGAAATCTCATATGTTTGCTATCGACATGGGCGGTTGTGACATTGTGTTGGGTGCGGAATGGCTAAGGACTTTGGGTCCCATTCTCATGGATTTTAAGGAATTAACCATGCAATTCGACCAAGAGGGCCAACAATATAAGTTCCAAGGCATCATCGTCGGTTCCCCGGAGATCATTAGTTCCCATCGCATGGAAAAGCTGCTCAAAAAAGGTCATTCTAGCATTATTGCCCAACTACATGCCATACAAGCCACTGAGACACCCTTTGTGCCGCAGGACCTCCAATCCATCCTCTCTAAACATCAAGTGGTTTTTTCCACTCCCCAGGGACTCCCTCCTTCCCGTGGTGTTCACGATCATTCCATTCCCCTTGTCCCAGGAAGCCTTCCTCCCAATATCTGTCCCTATCGTCACCCCTTTTCCCAAAAAAATGAAATTGAGAAAATGGTTCAAGAACTGCTCAACGCAGGTGTTATCTGCCCTAGTACGAGCCCCTACTCTTCTCCTATGGTCATGGTCCTTAAGAAAGAAGGTTCTCGGCGCATGTGTCCTGACTTTCGCGCCCTCAACAAACTCACCATTAAAGACAAATTTCTCATTCCTGTCATTGATGACCTCTTGGATGAATTGAGTGGCGCCCAGTTCTTTACTAAACTTGATCTTCATTCAGGCTACCACCAGATCCATATGAAAGAGGCAGACATTCCTAAGACTGCCTTTAGAACTCATGAGGGCCACTATGAGTTTTTGGTCATGCCCTTTGGCTTGTGTAATGCTCCCTCCACTTTCCAAAGCCTCATGAATCATGTCTTCCGTCCTTTTCTCCGTCATTTTGTGTTAGTTTTCTTTGATGATATCCTCATCTACAGCAAAACCTGGACAGACCATCTTGCTCATGTGGATCGAGTTCTCCATCTACTCTCTCAACACCAACTTTTCCTCAAACAATCTAAATGTGCTTTTGGCGCCTCGGAAGTAGAGTACTTGGGTCATCTTGTTGGCAAGGACGGCGTCAGGGTGGATCCTAAAAAGATTGAAGCTATGCAAGATTGGCCTCACCCAAAGACTCTCAAAAGCTTGCGGGGATTTCTGGATTTAACAAGTTATTATCGCAAGTTTGTTAAGAATTATGGAAAGATTGTGGCACCTCTCATTGCACTCCTTAAAAAGAATTATTTCAGTTGGACTCCATCAGTTGCTCAGGCTTTTCAAACCTTGAAGATGGCCATGTGCACCACTCCAGTCCTGGCCCTTCCTGATTTCACAAAGACCTTTGTCCTGGAATGTGATGCTTCCGAGAAAGGAATTGGCGTTGTCCTTATGCAAGAGGGTCGGCCTTTGGCCTTTACCAGCAAACAACTATCCGAGAGAAATTTGGGCAAATCAATCTATGAAAAGGAAATGTTGGCTATTCTGCATGTCATGGATCTTTGGCGACCTTATCTATTGGGGAAACGCTTCCAAATTAAGACAGATCATCAAAGCCTCAAGTATTTTCTGGAACAACGCCTTTCCTCCCCCGAGCAACAAAAATGGGTGACTAAGCTCTTTGGATATGATTATGAGATCATTTACAAAAAAGGCAAAGACAATGTGGTTGTTGATGCACTTCCCAGAAAATATGAAGATGAAGGATCTCTTTTTTCTCTCTCTTTCATTGTACCAGATTGGCTCCAAGTTGTTCGCCGGGAATGGCTACACGATCCCAAAAGTTCGCATCTGATACAACAATTGCAGTCCAATTCTTCAGTTTCCCCAGGGTACTCTTGGCTCAATGATGAGCTTCAATACAAAGACCGTTTGTATTTAAGTAAACAGTCAAAACTTAAATCCGCGGTACTTTCTGAGCTTCATGCTACACCCACAGCTGGGCACTCCAGGTTTACCAAAACCTATGACCGGGTCAAATGTTCTTTTTTCTGGGAGGGTATGAAACAAGTCATTTGTAATTTTGTGGCTGAATGTGATGTGTGTCAACTCAACAAGGGTGAAATTGTCAAATCTCCTGGCACACTACAACCGCTTCCGATTCCACCTGCTATTTGGCGGGATATCTCTATGGATTTTATTGTAGGATTACCTAAATCGGGCAATAAATCATTCATCATGGTGGTAGTTGATCGTCTTTCCAAGTATGCTCATTTATGTGCTCTTCAACACCCATTTACAGCATCTACTATGGCTCAACTTTTCATGGATCAGGTCTTCAAGCTTCATGGCATGCCACACTCTATTGTTTCTAATCGCGACCCAACTTTCACCAGCAATTTCTGGCAAGAATTGTTCAAGCTACAAGGCACCCAATTGCATCTCAGCACAACTTATCATCCCCAGACTGATGGTCAAATTGAAGTTGTCAACAAATGTTTGGAAACATATTTGAGGTGTTTTGCATCGGAAAGGCAGAATCAGGGGGCTCAATGGTTACCACTAGCTGAATGGTGGTACAACACTTCATACCATACAGCTACGCACATGACTCCTTTTGAAGCGGTATATGGACAAAAGCCACCTTCAGTCCTCTCATATTTGCCAAGTGTCTCGAAGGTCCAGGTGGTTGACCAAACACTTACAATTCGAGAGGCTATTCTCTGTACCCTCAAAGAGAATTTGGTCATGGCCCAGAATCGCATAAAACAACAAGCAGATCAAGGTCGCTCTGAACGTCAATTTGCAGAAGGGGATCAGGTGTTTCTTCGACTACAACCTTACAAGCAAACTTTTCTCAAGGTTGACCATTGTCAGAAACTGGCGCCCAAATTTTATGGTCCTTATACCGTTCTCAAGAGTGTGGGACAGGTGGCCTATCAGTTAGCTTTGCCCAGTCATTCTAAGCTCCATCCTAGTTTTCATGTTTCCTGCTTAAAGAAGGTGATTGGAACTGTCAAACTCAAACCAACCTTCTTGAGTTGGATGAAGAAAGCTCCATTTGGCTACAACCACAAGCAATTTTGGACCAGCGTGAGCGTCCGTTGCATCAGCGAACCATCAAGGAAGTGTTAGTCCAGTGGAAAGATACAACTCCAGCAGATGCCACTTGGGAACCAGCTACCATTCTGCAGCACTTTCCCCATCTCAAGCCTTGAGGACAAGGTTGTTTTTAAGGGGGAAGACATGTTAGGGATCTAACCCCTCATATAGGTAGAATAATATATTTCCATGTAATAAAGGTCAATATTAATAAGGCCTAGCAATAAGGAAGAATAAGTCCAATGTAAGAAGACCTAATAGAAGCTTTYGCTTCTAGAAGGATCTTCCTCTAGATGGTTCTTTTGATAGACATATTTAGTATAAATAGGAGTCGAGGGTATGAAAACTTTTGTCTTGGATATTATTGTAATAGAGCTCTGCTCTGCTGGAGGTTGCCTCCTCAAAAGAGGCAAGTGAACATTGCTCCCGATAATCAAAGTGTTATTTCTGGTGTTATTTTGTTATCATTTTGGTATTATCGTGGTGTTATTCTGGTTATATTGTTGTTCATCTGCCATTTCTAGCTATTTATTTCCGTTTTGCATACTTTTTATATCTGGAATATTACAATATCAAGGGCATACAAGCGGAGCACCTAAAATGGGGGCAAGCTTATCTCAACCATCATCTAGCAGCATTATTGAACCAAATGATAATGGAAGGATTCCCAAAGATTTGACAACAGGCCTCATACCCCCCCATCTTCAAAGGGGGACAAAAGAATAATCTGAGAATCTATAGGGCCATAATAATCAGCCCAATTTTGCCAAATTGACTAGGGGGGAACATGGAGAAAAAAATCAACAAATGGGTGGAAGAGTTAGAGAAGCAAGCAAAAGGACAGGCAGGGTTCAAGCCAAAAAAATTCTACCATCGACAATTGCCTTACCCTAAGGCATACAATTGAAAATATGTGGGACACCAAGGAAGGGTAGTTGTAGTGTTGCATTGTAGAATTCAAATTCAACACAATCCCTAGAGAGAAATTATGGGAGCAGCTCATCGAATTAGGAGCTCCAAAGGAGTGGAGAGCAACAGTGCACAGGCTGTATGTGTTGATATTATGGTAGCTGCGGGAGGTATTTACCTCCATGTGTAAACCTGACGAGAATAGAATATTCCGGGAAGTAAGAAGAAACCCTAAATAATTGGTTAAGAACCCTAGAAGACAAGTCGGCTCAAGAGAATGATTTGTATTAGGTTATTAGCCTCCAAGAGAAGAAGTCAACCCAGTCAAGTGACATGGAGGACTATAAATAGAGGGCGCTTGAGCTCATTTGTACACAACTCTCATAACTACATAAGGCAGTAGTGCGCAAGTTTGAAGAAGAGTTGTAGGTGTTGCTGCTGCACCTGGCAGATTTCAGTTTTCACTTGGACTCTCTCTTGGTTATGGTTTGGACTTTCTGCTTGGCCCCTTTTGGTTATTGTTGCTTGGTGCGCTATCCCTGGAGAAAGGTGTGCCACCTTGTTTGGCTATTAAACCTAGGGTTTGCTTCCGGAATAATTATCTATCAAGGTTAAGATGCTCAGGGGTGGCTTCAGCCTATGGTTGGGTGACAATATTGCTATATTGTCTATGGTTAAACGAGCACATCCATTACTTTCTAACAAGTTATGGGCCCACACTATCTTCGGACAATCTAACCGCTGGAAGATAAATTGGGAGGATTTGCTCAGTTACAGTTATAGTTGCAACCAGTTTTTGCTGCAGCAATGAAACCCTAACCCTCTCGTTAAGGCACCTTAAGTGAAGAGATTGACCTAATTTCTGGATAGACTAGTGCACCCTAGCCTAGCACATCTCCTGGTACTCTCAGCAAGCTAAGACATCAAGTTGAGTTTTTGGTCAAAATCAAGGGTTGACCAAGTCAAAGCAATTATGACTTACTCTATGAAGTCAGAAAACAAGTTAGAAGGGGATTCTAACTTCAAATCATGGAAGACAAGGATTGATCTCATCCTTGCCAAGAATAGAGTGTTGGATATCGTGAAAGGAAAGATTGTGGAACCAGAGTTTGAAGAAGGAAAAGAGAAGGAACCTCAGAACGTTGCAGTTATGGAGAAGTTCAAAGACAATGACATCAATGTCATGAGTATCATAGTGGATTCTATAAAAGACCACTTGATACCCTACATCTCCCATCTTGACTCATCTAAGAAGACGTACGATGCCCTAACAAACCTCTTCTCAGTCAGAAACATTGGGCAGGTAATGAGTCTGAAGAATGAGCTCTGTGACATGAAAATGAATGATGATGACAGCATAGCATCATACCTTGTGAGAATCTCTCAGTTAAGAGATCAACTACAAGCTATTGAAGAAATCATTTCAGAGAAGGAACCGGTAAATATAGTACTCAACAGTCTTCCCAAGACATGGGATGCATTTGCCGCAAGCATGAACACAAGGAAGGAGTATCCTACATTTGAGGAACTTTGGACTTGTTGTGCACAAGAAGAATCAAGGATTAGTGCAAAAGAGAAACCCCAAAAGGAATACGATGATCAAGCCTTCACAGTAAGGTTCAAGAATTTCAGGAATAAAAGGAAGTTTGGCTCCAAGAAGAAATCAAATCAAGAGAAAGATATGTCAAAAATACAATGCTTCAACTGTCAAAAATATGGTCACTACAAGAATCATTGTCCCGAGCTAAAGAAAAGGAAGGAAACACACGAAGCATCAATTGCCGAAGAAAGGAAACCCTCAAAGAAGACCAAGCAAGATAAAACAGACTTCTTCTTCTAAGACAAGGTAACAATATTCTTCATAGTTCTTGTACATACCATGTTTACATAGTTTCTGTACATATCTTGCACATCCATTTCTTAGAAGATAAGATCTTCCAAGAGAAACAATACATATGGAAGAATAACAAGATAAGGATTGATATCACAATGACTTCAAGACAAGCAATACACATGGAAAGATGAAGTACATTGACAATCCTTGGTAACAATTCATGTGGAAGCTATTACAACTGTTGAAATCAGAATCAAACTTGAAGAAACCTAGAAGAAGTAAAAACCGAAAGAAGTCAACAATCAAGAAGAAAGACTTGTGACACTTTGCAGAAGGCAATAAAAATGCAGACAGAAGCATGGACTCTCTTAGATGGAGGGAGCCGATTATATAATTCCAAAAGAAGAGTATGCATTCATGCATGAAGCAAGGATTAGGAGGGAGCTAATCCTAAACAATATGATCCATTGAGGATTATGTAGTATCTGTCCATGTTCCCATCAATGGTAGCAACCATGAAGAACAACACGTGTTCAGTTTGACTTTAGAAGAAGTCTTCTTCGAAAAGAAGCCTTAAAGTATCCCTAGTTGTCCATCCACATCCATGATCCTATGGTGAAAGAAAGAAGTTGGAATCTTCAAGGCATGGAATCTATAGAAAACTCCATGGACCCAAGAGCTAAAGAGAAACATGAGGAAGAACATGAAGATTACAAGAGAGAAAGAAAAGCCAGAACAACCAGTCATTATATCAAGAATTACAAGACTACTAGCTTGGTTTGAACTCACTAGAAACAATCAAGTAGATGAAATGAAAGTTGTGATGAAGAACAGTGTATGGAAGACTTATGAATGAAAGCATTGTGAGATCCAGAACTAAAGGTTCTCCCAGATGGAGGGAGAGGACTATGATGATAGTTTGTTCCAGACATACCTCTACCTGAGACATTATATCTCGTGCAATATCCATGGGTTGGAATTTACATTAGATGAATGTAAGAATTGTTCTCCTCAACAGAATAATTGAACAAGAAGCATATGTAGAGCAACCTCAAGGTTTTGAGGTATACCAAAAAGAGACCCTTGTATGCAGATGGAAGAAGATCTTGTATGGATTCAAACAACTTGGTGCAAAGCCTCTCATGCACAGCAGAAGCGTGGTGAAAACTTTCTATGACAGAGATCAGAATGGTTACTCAGAAGTTCAGGATGATGGATTGCTAATCCATGACAAGCTCTCATGATGACAGAAGAAGTACCACTTGAATATGTTCCAGTTTGAGCTTTGCCACAATGCTATGAGCTAGCAGGAAACAAAAGAATTGAATCCAACTATGACATACTATAATGATTAGAGCTACGTGAAGCCTTTAGAGAAAACCAGTGTTCCAGAAAGACCGAAGCACATTGAAATCGAGCATTACATTCTCCGTGATGAAGTCCAGAAAAGAGAAGTGATTCTCCAATATCTATTTCCACAGATGAGCAGATAGCAGACATTTTTGGTAAAGCCTCTGTCCAAGAAAAAAGAGTTTGCGTACTCAAGAAACAAGTTGAAGCTCGTGGAGACGACTTCCTTATTGAAAAGGGAAGAGATGACTCCCAGGTTGAGAGGGAGCACTGATGTGTTATTGATTTATGGACAATCATTTTTCAATTCAAAAAATGGTCCAAGATGAGCAGTTCCCCTTTCCAGTTCGGAAAGTGGTTTGATATTTCTGATGGACAGACATTTTTCCAGTTCGAAAAATGGTCCAAATCGAACGGTCATTTTCGTAATGAAAATGGTTCGATGGATTGTCGATGTACCATAGACAGCAATTCCCCTTGTGGCCAGTGTGAGGGAATGGTCTTGGACAGTCTCTCTTCTTGGCAGTCACTCTCAATAGTGGTCATGAAGACTGGTCCGCCTCGCTGGACAATCATTCTTTCGAAGCTCACAGTTGTGAGCAGTTTCGAAGAATGGTCTGTTTTGGAGGTTGGTGCAGGACAATCATTTCCTTAGGAAATGGTCCAAACAGTGATTCCCTAGGGCAGATTCATTCTCTCTAGGTTGCACTTTGTTTAGTGCCGGAGGAATGGCCCAGATAAGTGAATCGTCCAGCTTTAGCAATCAGGGACAGGCATTCCCTAGGGCTGACTCATTCTCTCCAGGTTGCACTTTGTTTAGTGCCGGAGGAACGGCCCAGATAGGTGAATGGTCCAGGCTCAGAAATCAGGACAGTTATTCTTCTATGCTTGAGAAGAATAGTCCAGTAGCTCATGACTGATGTTTTACCTTCTGAGGGCAGACGCTCTTCCAGATCTCACAGATGTGAGTGGAAGAATGGCCCAGATGATTCAGTTTATATCATGACATTGTTTTTCTGTGAAGGTCGATATCAAATGATATGATTACCATGAAGACTGTATGTCTCTGGACAGTAGATGTATGCTACTGTGGTGGATGTGTTCCACTGATTGTGACTATATGTGACTGATCAAGTAGTTGTGTGCTACTTGGTGTGGTAGTATACCACTGGATTGTAGTTGTGTAACTACTATGGATAGACACAATTGTGTTCTATTGAATGACATTGCTTTGATTGCCTTGTAGACTATTAGTAGTGTTGAAAGTGATTATCAGCTAGATGGATGATCAGTGTACTGATGGATAGACATTCTCCAGACATAAAGTGATCCAAGACATTTATTCTTCTAGGACATATGCCCTGATTAGAAGAATGGTTTTTGTATCACTCCTTGGAGTGAGTGACTTATTCAACATCATGTTTGAATACTCAGATGAAGTATGGTTTCGAGAGATGATGCAGTTGATGTTGACAGATGACACTAATAGTGATGATGGTGCTCGTGATCTAATCATGAGATAGTATGTACGACTATGATGATGCTACCGATTCAATGGTATGTTTGTGCTCAAGACCATTGCCTTCAATACCTCCCTAGCTAGGAGGGAGTGTTGATATTATGGTAGTTGCGGGAGGTATTTACCTCCACGTGTAAACCTCATGAGAATAGAATATTTCGGGAAGCAAGAAGAAACCCTAAATAATTGGTTAAGAACCCTAGAAGACAAGTCAGCTCAAGATAATGATTTGTATTAGGTTATTAGCCTCCAAGAGAAGAAGTCAGCCCAGTCAAGTGACCTAGAGGACTATAAATAAAGGGCGCTTGAGCTCATTTGTACACAACTCTCATAACTGCATAAGGCAATAGTGCGCAAGTTTGAAGAAGAGTTGCAGTTGCAGCTGCTGCACCTGGCACATTTCGGTTTTGACTTGGACTCTCTCTTGGTTATGGTTTGGACTTTCTGCTTGGCCCCTTTTGGTTATTCTTGCTTGGTGCGTTATCCCTAGAGAGAGGTGCGCCACCTTGTTTGGCTATTAAGCCTAGGGTTTTCTTCCGGAATAATTCTCTATCAAGGTTAAGGTGCTCGGGGGTGGCTTTGGCCTATGGTTGGGTGACAATATTGCTATATTGTCTATGGTTAAACGAGAACATCCATTACTTTCTAACAGTATGAACATGTCAATGTTAAGATAAGAGCCCAGGCAGGTGTATCAAAGAATTTCAACAACGATGTCAAGGTCAATCAAGGATGTCTCCAATCACAAAAATTATTTGGGTTGTACTTAGCTATGCTACATGGAAATATTATAAAGTGAAGCAAGTGACTGGGAATATTATAAAATGATCTCTGATCAAGATAGAATAATAGAAGGATAGTAGAGAGTTGTAAGGTTAACTTGGCAGTTTTAAAGTTCAAGGAGAAGGTATACTCGACAGGAGAAGGAATCCTCGACAGATTTGGCCTCTCTTACAGTTCAGCACAAACTTTTGATTGGTTGGTTTGAGAAAATTTTCAATGGGGCCTTTTAGGGAAATCTGGGATAGGCCAGTGATAGAGGAATAATATGAGATGATAGAGGGGATCCGATTTTCATCTTTAGTGTTTTTGATAGGTAGAGATACTAACAACTCTACTGAGCTTCATGCTACAAAGCATGGCCTTTATTGTGCTAGCCACCTGGATTGGAGAAATGTGTTGGTGCAGGGCACTTCAAGTGTTATAGTGGAAGCTCTGAGAAAACTCTTAATGGCCTCCCTCCCTCACATCTATCCAAAAACTAGCATTTTATACCAATCTTGCAAAACATAAAACATGTGTTATATTAGTTTCAGGAGGTTAACACCCTGCACACCAAGCACTCTTCCAACAAACTCGCAGATTCTTTGGCTAATGAGAGTGTGAAACTTCAGGGCATATTCACTTGGTTCGTGTTCATGTTCAAATTTGGTGACAATGGAATTTGGACAATATTCACCCAAGGAAAAGTACATTCAATAAAATTCACCATCAAATTCAAAAGCATTTCAGACACAAGCATCGTGTTTCAGCAGCTTAAAATAAACAGTGTTTAAGGAACATGCACAATGTTTCAGAAGCAATGAGTGTTTAGGTAAAGTCGATTTAGTAACAGAAGCAAGAGTGAATTTATGGGAAGGATTGAGGAGAATGTAGGACAGGTTTAGGCGCTAGGGTGTGTGTTTTATTTTATTTTTTAAAGATAACATGAATAAGTCAAAAATTTAATTTGAAATTAAGTTTGACAGTTTTGATGGCAAGCTTTGAAATTCACCAAATCTTGAACCTCGAGGAAAAACTTCAAAGAACCTTTTCACAGAGATTCATGGGAAGGAGCTAGTGCAGAAATAGGAATATTTGTTGTTACGCCTCAGGGGTGAACCTTAGTGCACACGCTCCGTCCACGCGATGAGACGAACAAGTCGTTAGAGCCGAAGGGCGCTCGGTCACTTTATAGACTAAGTTGGAGTCTTCGGGCGCACTAACGTGCCAAAGATGACTTCTCCATGCCATGACTTGCGAAGGAAGTTGAGTGTGAAGACTTAATCGACGACGCAGGCAAGTGGGCGCCCTTGGTGGACATGGGTGCTCTCGCTAAAGACAGAAGCTTGGACAAGCAGGCATGACAGTTGCGAACTTGCAAAATGAAGAGTTGCGTAACTTGAACACCTTGGGCGCACCAAGGGGAGCCGACCAAACAAAGATTGGAAACGCTCCTAGCCTTGGGCGCATGCCAAGGGAAGTTTCCCAACAATCGGACGAGTTGCAGACATCGAGCCAAGAGACGGGTCGGTGATGCAGACGCGCACTTGACTTGGGCACCCAAGTAGGAAACATGACGAGTCGACCAAGCATGGGTAGAGCATGACAAAAGGGCGCGCGCCAATGAAGAAGACCAGCTCGAGCAAGACATGCGAAACATGCAATGGGTGCCCATCGAAGGGATGCGTGCCCAGTTAAGACATTGGCTTCCAAAAACGAAGGGTTGTGATGCGCCAAGTTAAACAGACGCGCCCATTGAAGGAAGAGCGCACCTATATAACCAAGGAAGCGCCCATTTGGAAAGAAAAAAAAAGTTGGAGAGCAAGTTCGGCTACAAGTTCAGCAAGAGTTCAGTTGAGCAATCTAGCTAAGTCGTTCAATCAGGGCGTGTTGGCTAGGTTGAGCAGACAAGGTGAAATTGGCTAAGTCAAGAGACAGGTCAAACAAAGACTAAGTTTGAACCATGCGACAGAGGCAGAAGAAGGAAGGAAGTGAATCGCAGGCACTGAGGCAAGGAAGAACGAAGGGGTGAAGTATTTTCAGTCTTGGTTGAGGTGACGAAGAGGGAGCGGCCAAGGGAAGCTTGTTGAATCTGTTCTTGTAAACTCTTTCTTTGTGCGTCACGAGTTGAGCTCGGCGCACTGTTGTTCTCTTTCATAAAAATTTTGTGTGTTAGGCCGGTTTGGCCGACCATGTGCAAAGCTTTGTTTCTCTTATGTATGGTTGTTCTCTTTATTGTTGCATGATGCTAAGTATATAAGAAACGCACATAACATAATTAATAAATGAAGATAAGACATAAGCGTAGTCCGAATCAAGTAAGTTATTATAGCTTTGTGGGTAAACGAATGATTGTGGTGTCGCACGGTGACTAGAAGCATTAGATGATTCCGCTACCTAACCGCAGGCTCACTAGGCCCGTGACAGATGGTAAAAGAGAAAACATCAGAGCAAATCGCGGAGGTGGTTCTGGTGGACGACTTGGTGAGCTCTTCACCACTCTCACTTCCATGACAGATGGTATCAGAGTCGATTTTGGTTTGAGTTAGAGGAGGATTGGTGAAGCTCTTCACCACTGCCACTTTCGTGACAGTTGGTAGCAAAGCAACGAACTGCAAAGATTTTGGCAAGCTCGTTGAGTACTCTTCGCAAGCAGCCGCAAAGTGAAGTTCAGGTTCGATTGGGATTGTGAAGTTTGGTGCAGAGTTGGTAGCGAAGACTTGGGGGGAAGTTTGAAGCACTTTCAGCAAGGTCATACGAACCGTGAAGGTTCTCAGAAGTAAAGGGATGGTTGGTTCATATGCAAACGACAATGACACCGAAAGAGAGCCTAAGACACCCAAGGTCAGAGACCGACTCTCTGCCTTAGAGAAAACGATGGATCCGTTGACGGATGCAATGTGTACGCATGATGAGAAGGTTGAAAGACATGATGCAAGGATGAGTGATCTCATGGCCAGGCTTAACGAAACTATCAAAGAGTGGCAGGAGACAGCAAACTTGTTCACTAGCACTCACGAAGATACTCATGACAGACTTAAGGCAGCAGAGGACACCATAGATTTGCTTCAGGCGAAGTTGAAAGACCAGGAAGACACCATCGCATTGCTTAAAGGAGCTGCAACAAGTGGGCCAAGCTCATCCATTGTGCAAATGCGAATTAAGATGAAGGAGTCGGAGCCATATGATGGAACTCAAAACGCAAAGATGCTAGGCAATTTCTGTTGGGACATGGAGCAGTACTTGGAACAAATGAACGAAATTCCAGAGGAGGCCAAGATAAATGTTGTTGCAATGTACTTGACAAGGACTGCGAAACTTTGGTGGAGAAACCGAGTTGAAGATTTGGCAGCCGGAAGGATCACCGAAAAGATCGAAAATTGGGCAGAGATGAAAGCAGCCTTGAAAACACAGTTTGGTCCGAGGAACCAAGCTTGGATCGCTAGGAACCAATTGCTGGCTCTTCGGCATTCTAGAAAGATCCAAACATACATCAAGGAGTTCACAGGTCTAATGTTAGAGATCAAAGAGATGTCAGACGAAGACAGGATTTTCCACTTCATGAATGGTTTGCAGAATTGGGCGCAAAGTGAGTTGTGACATCAAAACGTGCAGACCCCTGCAGCAGCGGTCTCAACGGTAGACAAGTTAATGGACTTTAAGGGTAAAGCCAAGACAGGTCCAAGTAACGATAAAGGCCAGCATGAGAAGCAGCAAGGCAAGAAGAAAAAGGATAAGGAAAAGACGAAGGCATCCAAGAGTAATGAAGATGGTTCGAAGCAACCAGAAACGCAGAAGAAAAAGAAGCCAGTTTCTTGATGGATATGGGCGAAAGAACATTGTGCCAAGAATTGTCCGTTGAGGCAACAGAAGGTGAATGCCCTAGAGCAGGCAGAGAACCCATCTGTAAGTGCGCTACAAGTTTTGGGTGTTGTTACAGGAGCACAACTGATAGTCACTCAAGACCACAACGCGACAAAACTTAGCTATGTTCGGGCAGAGATCAATGGGAAGATGACGTTGGCTATGGTGGACAACGGTGGGACACATAACTTCATGAGGGATGATGTTGCGCGAAAGCTTGGATTGCAGTATGAGAAGGCACGAACTTCCTTCAAAGCAGTCAACTCATAAGAACAAGAGATTGGAGACACAGCGAAGGATGTCTCTATGAAACTTGGAGATTGGGTTGGAAGGACAAGTTTTGTTGTTGTTCCATTAGATGATTTTGAAGTGATTTTGGGGCAGGAGTTCTTGCGGACGGAGAAGGCAGTTCCCATTCCGCACGCTGACTGTTTGGCTATCATGTCGAGAGTCGAGACAGGCTCCATGTCTAGTGCATGTGATAAGGGAAAGTCGAGGAATGAAGATGTCTTCCTTGCGGTTGGTGGACAACCAACAACCTTGCACAGACACCAACGGACGAAGTCAAGACATGGTTGAAACAGAGGACTCGAACAAATCAAAATTGTTGGAAGAATTACAGTGGCGAATTGACAAGATAAAGAACATCTTGGGTAACATCGCCCAAGGTATGGAGAAGTTTGCAGACTTTTACGAAGAGAGTATGTCAAGGTGGGAGGCAGAAGAAACGAAGAGGCTCGAACCCAAGGAAAGGAAAGTAGAGACAGTTGCGACACAAGTGTGCGAAGAAGAGGAACAATAGCCTTGGTACAAGCGTGTCGAGAAGGAGGTTGAACCAAACACAGTAACACTTGGAGTTGGCAATTGGCCTTACGACCCGGAACTGGAGTGTCTCATGGAGGAGAGCGAAGGTCGAATCGGTTGCAATGTCCCACTATTGATGTATCTGAAGAAGAAGTATAGTGAAGCGTCATAGGTCGATGAGGATGGAAGTGGCAGCTCGGTTGGCTACCCCCTTCCAGCCCCAAACTAGTGCAAGGGCTTGTTGGCTCGCTGTCATGGAGACAACAACAAGCCAACTAACCGTTGTCACAGGAAGGGCAGTGAAGAAGACTAAACAGCGTCTCCAAAACAGCAGCGAATTATTGCAAAAGGGTGTGGTGATGGAAATCAAGCTGACTTGAAGGATGCGAGAGTGGAACAATTGTGAAGACAAATGGGTGATTTTGATGTTTGGAGTGAGTTCTTGTGAACTTAGCGTGACGATCGGATTAGCTACCCGATTAGCTAAGGCACGAGGGGATCCAACACACACCGGCACCAAAAGCAGTCAGAGTAATGACACAGCAGGGAGACATGAGGCAGAGTCAAGGAAGCAAGACTAATGTCATTGGTGGTCGCAGCAGGTTGAGCATGTTGAGATTGTCGAGGACGGCAAACACTTTGAGTGGGGGAGCATGTTATGCCTCAAGAGTGAACCTGAGTGTGCACGCTCCTTTCATGCGACGAGATGGGCGAGCCAGAGGGTGCTCGATCACTTTATAAACAAAGTCGGAGTCTTTGGGCACGTTGTCGTGCCAAAGATGACTTCGCCATGCCATGACTTGCGAAGGAAGTTGAGTGCGAAGACTTAACCGATGACGCGGGCAAGTGGGCGCCCTTAGTTGACATGGGCGCTCTCACCAAAGACCGAAGTTTGAACGAGCAGGCGTGATGGTTGTGAAAGCGCCCAATCGACCAGACTTGCGAAATGAAGAGTTGTGTAACTTGGACGCCTTGGGTGCACCAAGGGGAGCCGACCAAACAAAGATTGGAAATGCTCCTAGCCTTGGGCGCGCACCAAGGGAAGTTGCCCAACAATCGAATGAGTTGTGGACACCAAGCCAAGAGATGGGTCGGTGATGTGGACGCGCACTTGACTTGGGCGCCCAAGTAGGAAACATGATGAGTCGACCAAGCATGGGTAGAGCACGACAAAAGGGCACGCACCCATGAAGAAGACTAGCTCAAGCAAGATGTGTGAAAGAAGCGATGTGCGAAACATGCGACGAGCGCCCACCGAAGGGGTGCGTGCCCAATTAAGACGTCGACTTCCACAAACAAAGGGTTGCGATGCTCCAAGTTAAACGGATGCGCCCATTGAAGGAAGAGAGCACCTATATAACCAAGGGAGCGCCCATTTGGCAAGAAAAAAAAGTTGGAGAGCAAGTTCGGTTACAAGTTTGACAAGAGTTCGGTTGAGCAATCTGGCTGAGTCTTTCAATCAGGACGTGTTGGCTACGTTGAACAGACAAGGCGAAATTGGCTAAGGCAAGAGACAGGTCAAACAAAGGTTGAGTCTGAACCGTGTGACGGAGGCAAACGAAGGAAGGAAGTGAATCGCAGGCACTAAGGCAAGGAAGAACAAAGGGGTGAAGTCTTTTCGGTCTTGGCTGAGGTGACGAAGAGGGAGCGGCCAAGGGAAGCTTGGTGAATCTATTCTTGTAAACTCTTTCTTTGTGTGGCACGAGTTGAGCTTGATGCACTGTTGTTCTCTTTCATAAAAATTTGGGGTGTTAGGCCGATTTGGCTGCCCATGTGCAAAGCTTCATTTCTCTTGTGTATGGTTGTTCTTTTTACTGTCGCATGATGCTAAGTGTATAAGAAACGCACATAACATAAGTAATAAACAAAGATAAGACATAGGCGTAGTCCGAATCAAGTAAGTTATTATAGCTTTGCTAGTAAACGAACAATTGCGGTGTCGCACGATGACTGGGAGTGTCAGGTGATTCCGCCACCCGACCGTAGGCTCGCCAGGCCCGTGACATTTTCCCTCTCAGGAGTTGCGAAGAGATGGAAAGATTTTGATCAGTCATCACATGCAACAGGAAGTTAAGATAAGATAATTTTATTGATGTCCAACAAATGACCACAATAAGTAGGTCAATAAGTAAGTCGATGGGGCTCAAAAGGTACAACCAATATAAATACATAGTAGGGGTGCAAAAGCAACTCATGTTGCTATTCTATCAAAAGCAGATAAGGATATAAGTATCTCGCTGAAAGAAGTATAAAAGTCTTGTGAGGGTGACACAACTAACCGCTTGGGTACAACCAACATGGATTGCGGGGAAGATTTTGGTGGGCCCAGGGCCACGAGGGAGGTCAAATGGGAGGGTAACTCTATTCCTAGGAGTTCCCGAATTTTTTTTTCGACTCCTCTCGTAAGGTGGTCCATACATGATCCTTGGTTTCTCAGTTTTTATATGTTGGGTAAGATTTTGCATGTTAGCTTTCATAGTTTCTACTGCTCTATTGGTGAAACCTCTTGTAATTATGATGTTTTATCTTACTTACGTTACTTCGAGAAAAACAATCTGACCATTTGCAACGAGAGAAGAAACCCAGTGAATGGTTCAATCCCAACCTAAGTCACCTGATTCGAGTTCGAGTTCAAGTTCAATGACTTTGAAGCTCGACAAAAAAACGACAATGAAAATTTTGGTGATAAATTTGGAAGTTCGAGAGACTAAAAAATTTAAAATTTTAAAACAATATAGGTAATAAAATTCAATAGGCTAATTAAACATATATGTAAAAACGAAAATAACATAATAAAAAAAAAATAACATACCAAATTAATGATTTAGGTTAAATAAAATAATTCTATTAATATTTATCAAATTAGCAAAACATATTGCCTTCTACCTCTCCCGTCTCAATTTTTGAAAAGTTATATTAAATTTTTTGAAAAGTTATATTAACTCTCACGGAGACGGACTTTGGGTTATTGTGGAAACAACGGTGAATACAAAAACAAAGTGAACGTCCAATAAAATTTAAATGCGGTTATAGAACCACTACTGGAAAACGTTTATGGATTCAAATGAATAGACCGCGTGGTCGGATAGTGGTCATCACACTGATTTCCCTCGACCCGATATCAATGACCACCAATGTACAAATGTCAGCGTATGCCGCCGTCGAACCCTAATCCTGTGGACATGTAGCCTTGACGTCTAGTCTGTGAAGAGGGGACGGTTCAATTTGTGTGAGCCTTGAGGAATTGTTCGCTGCTCGGAGAATCGTATGGAGTGCTACCCAATGCCGTGTTGGAGGCGTGCTACATTTTTTTTAAATTTTAACCCTCCAAAAACGAACTTCCACTGACTGTCAACAAACCTCAACGAATGAAGGAAAATTTCATTACGGTTTTATTTGAATTAAAATTTGACTTCAATTTTTTATTTAACTTGGTCGAATCTGAACGATTTTATTCGACCTAGCTTTGAAGTTGGACGAATTTCGATTTTCAACCTTGAAATTCGCCGAACTCGGTGACTCCCAACCACCATCCAATAAACGAAACGCTTTTTATTTAACAGAAAACAAAAAACAATCTGTGAAGGGCTGCTAATACTAACCTGTTCCTCGGGGAGGCTGAGCAACACATCCCGGATAAGTGCTACAGCATCTTCCAAGTGCTTAGTCTTTGAATAATCGACGCTGACTTCCTTTAGAAGCTCGGAGACTTTCAAATCTGCCAATTCAGTATCCAAACTGAGAGCCATGTTTCTCTGCTCTGACAAAATATTTCTCTGAAACAGCACTCAAACCGTCAGCTCTTGCGGGCTTTGTGCTGGGGTTTAGGGTTTTAGATAAAGATCGATGCAGAGAAGTTACAGAACACGCCTACAGCCGCGTATTTCAAATTTCATATTTTGGTGCGCACAGAGTGTTGATGTGGTGCACAGAACCTTAATCGATGTTAAAAATTAGAAGAGTTGGACGGTCCTCCTCTAAACTCTTAATGAAAATTACCAATCTCTTCTCCAAGTTAGAGAGTTCACATGATCGACTTTTTTTCGGTTCTAGAATTTTAGGTATCATTATTATATATATCTTTGATTTAAGAAATTAAATTATTAAATTTAATTTAGAGGTTAGTTAAATAGTTATAACTCTCCAACTTAGAGAGAGTTCACAGGATTTATTTTTTTGGTGATAGAAATTTAGGTATTATTATTATGTATATATTTGATTAAAGAAATTAAACTATTAAATTTAAATTAGAGGCTGGTTAAAATAGTTATAACTTTGAAATGGGATCTTTTTTCCAAGTTGCGATCTCTTCTTCAAGTTAGAGAGTTCAAATGATTATTTATTTGTTTTGTTTTTTTTTTCTACAAATTTAGGTAATATATATATATATAGGTTTCGCTATTAACTTCAGGTTTTGCTAAGCTCACTGAAATAGATGAATGGTCAGCAGAATATGAACCAATCTCTTCCAAAATCCAACTTCCAATGCCTCGACAACTAAGTATCGAGACAAATTCTTCAGGAAGAAATGTTCTCAAATTAGGAAGATCACAGAGTACTAGGATTCAAGATCTAGATAGACAGATGTCATCTTTAACAACTAGTACATCTGATAGATCATTATCTGCTAGACACACTCCTAACAATCATTCTGTATATAAACCCATTCCTGGTAATTCCAAATTAGATGATCATTTGTTAACCCATAAGAATGGTTCCAAAGACTGCTATAACTGCAAAAAGAAATTTCCTACCCAGGAACCCTCTTTTGATTTCTCTGTAGATTCTCACACTCCTCTTTACCCATCTACTCCTAAGACATTCAGAACCTATCAATCCAAACAAGAACATAATGGACAACATCCCAATTGCTCTGAATGTGAAAGTCTAGCCATCCCTATGATCAAAATGATGAATTTCCCCTTGCCTAGAAGTAACCGGGATAAAAAGACTGAACTACCATACAGAAATCTTGGACCTGGGAATCATGTCCCAAAATTCCAGAATGAGATGGTAGCAGACCTAGACTTCATAAAATATAGAAAAGCAGATGTTGACCCACCTCAAGATATAGTTAGACTTCAAAATTATTCTAATTATCAATCTGTCTGTCTTGCACAAAATATTGATGATATAGCGCAAGATGTGATACAAGCCAAAACTCATTTGAATGGCTTGCATTCTGAGATAGATACTTTAGAATCTAATCAACAAGAGATGAAGTCTAAACTTGAAGAAATTCTTGAAAAATTAGAAATAATCCAGACTGTTGTTTTCAGTCTGAAAGATTCTTTTGAAGAAGAAACAAAGCCCTCTTCACCTATTTTAGTTTCTGAGATTGTAGGAGATGCATCCTTCAATTGGTTTGGTTCTTCTAGTCCAAAAGAAGAACATAAGCAATTAACTCTTAAACAGCTAGCTACTGAAATGTCTAACCCTACTTTAGCCAGAATTGTTGAAGTATTACAACTTGTTGTTGCCAAAATAGAGTTAAAAATCAATCCTCTGCATTAGAAGAAGAGCTTAACCAAAATAGAAAACCCATCATTCATTTTCTTAAAGCTATTGGTGGTGAAGAATCAAGCTCTGCTAATGTAGATCAACCCCAAGACCACATACCAGATACAGAACCATCTGCAGGTCCTGCTTATCAGTCCGCTTGGGAAAAATGGTGTCATGCTAAATATGGAAATTCTAAAAGACCCCTTCAGGATCCAGATCATCAAACACTTTCATCCTCTAACATAGAAAGTGCACCTATCTCTAATACTGATTGCAAATCTAAGAGTGAGATAATGATGATGATCCAAAAATGGAATGCCTGGGCTAAAACCCAGAAAATGATGTTCAAAGACAAAGTCACTTGGAGTGATTTGGCTCTAAGGTTGACGTGGGGATTCACTGGGAATCTAGGACTTTGGTGGGATAGAGTTACTCCCAAGAGCAAGCTCAGAATAATGACTAGTGTGAAGCCAGTGGAAGAACTAGTTAAAGTTGTTATCCATGAATTTTATGGAAGTAACAAAATAGATTCAAATCATTTTGCAGACTTGTTCATGAATCAGCAGCTATGCCACATATCCCAGCTTCCTAAATTCTTCTGCATTATGCAATATCTTATATACAAAGTCCCTGACCCAGAAAACATGGCATATCTCCACAAGTATTTATCTGCTATGCCAGGGAAAATCCCAGACCTAGTTAGAGAACGATTGGATGATTTAGACATTGATATCTCCGAATTATCTCTAGCTGGTTTACAAGAGCATATTATAACAACTCTTCAGAAAGAATGTCTTCGAAGGAAGATAAATAAATCAATAAAGAAACAAATAGGATTTGATTCTTCTATCTGTGACGTTTTTACAGAAACTTCAAGTTTTGGTTGTAACAAGAAGAAGAAATCTAAAACCTTTTGCAAAAAGGGTTGTGACTGTTCAGATTGTAAATCCCAGAAGTGAAAATTTCCTCGAAAAATTTATAGGAAATTCTTTAGAAACAGTCAACCAAGAAAGAAGACTTTCTTCAAACGCCGGCCACAGAACACTAAAGCTAAGCAGTCTTCCTGCTTTATATGCAAAAAGCCTAGCCACTGGGCTGATCAGTGTCCTCTGCGGTCCAAAACTAAGTTCCAGACCAAAATTATGGATATGACCCAGCCGAATGGGAACTAGTTGCAAACCGTTCAGATGGTGAGTACCTATCCTTAACCGAGGATAGTGATTCCATTTTTGATGCCCCTGGTGACAACCAATACCATCTATCTGATTCAGATACATCCGAGATAGAAGCTTCTTTAAATTTTTTAGAAATTAAAATGCTTTCTCCCTTTATTGACCTCCCAGCCTTACTTCGCCAACGATCTGCTCTTCAAACCAAAATGTCCACCCTCACTCCAGGACAATTCCAGCTTTCCGATAGATATGCTTCTCAAATAGCCCGCCTTACTGAGCAAATTGACTCTCTCCAGCAGCCAAGCGTGGTGAATATCCAACATTATACACCCACTGATGCTGAATTTCAATCATCATTTAAATCAGAGTCAAAGGTTAAAGGTAAAAGTATTGTCAATACGACTATTATCTCTGATGATGAAACCTTAGACAATACCATCTTCCACCTTAAGGAAGAAATTGAAGAAAAAGAAGCACTAATACAACAATTATGGAAAAGCTTGAAATTACAGAAAGAAGAATTGAACTTTCTCCAGACTCAAAGAGAAGAACAAATGAAAAAAGAAATGTTCAATGAAGAGTTAGACATAGAACAACTGGAATCTAGACTTATTAAAAGTTTAGATGACAGATTGGTAATCTTTGTAAATATTAGAGTTCAAGGATATCTGCAGTATGTTTTAGATGCACAAATAGATACTGGTGCTATGAATTCCTGTGCCAAGCATGGAGCTTTTCCTAAATATTACTGGCAGCCTGTAAATATCTCTTTTAGAGTTGTCAACAAAACAGAGTTAAAAATCCCCTTCGTCGCTCCAGATTTCCCTATATATATCTAGGAAGAAAAAGTACTAGTTACTCTATATTGTTTTGATACAGGTGCAGACATACTCCTTGGTCAAGATTTTGTAAATAAGTGTTTGCCTGTAACAGTAGGAAAGAAATTTGTACAACTTACACTAACTGGTAAAACCTTGCAAGTTCCAAGCAAGTCTACCTTTGAGACAAGAATTGCAGTAAAAGAGACTACACAACAAGTTGAAAAATCTGCTAGTAGTCTGGCAAGAATCCAAAAGATAGTTGGACATGCTGAAAAGCATGAATTAGAAATAATCAAGGATATCAAAGAAAAGATCGAATCTGATTGCACATCAGATTATCCAAATGCCTTTTGGACTAGAGAGCAATATTTTGTTAGTTTGCCATACAAAGAAGACTATGTCCCTAAACCACAGAAGGCCTCTGCAAATCATATGTCTCCTTCTTAACTAGAATACTGTCGTCAGGAGATATCTGAACTATTGAATAGAAAGCTGATAGAAGTCAGTAGAAGCCCTTGGGCTTGCCCTGCCTTCTATGTAAATAAACATAGTGAACAAAAAAGAGGAAAACCAAGGATGGTCATAAACTACAGAGCTCTAAATGATGCTCTATTACCTTTAAGATTTCCTCTGCCTTCAAAAGAATTGTTATTCTCCAAGATTGGGAAATGCAATGTCTTTAGCAAATTTGATCTGAAAAGTGGATTCTGGCAAATTGGCATTATTCCTAAAGATTGGTACAAAACTGCATTCATTGTGCCTCAAGGACAGTATCAATGGAAGGTTATGCCTTTTGGTTTAAAAAATGCTCCATCTGAATTCCAGAAAAGGATGGATGATATTTTTAAGCATTTAAATTTTGTCATTGTATATATTGACGACTTACTAATTTGTTCTCCAGATTGTAAATCTCATGTACAACATTTAAAGATGGTTTATGATCTTATATTCAAACATGGATTAGTGCTCAGTCGTTCCAAGCTATGTTGGGCACAAACAAAGATTGAGTATCTTGGATTAATTCTCTCACAAGGAGAAGTTGAACTCCAAGATCATGTCTTAAAGAAATGATCAGATTTCCCTGATGAGATCCTTGATCAAAAGCAATTGCAAAGATTCCTTGGATGCTTGAATTATATCCGACAATTCTATGGAAATCAAGCCAAAGATGTCAGGATCTTACAAAAGCGTTTGAGCAAGCCAATACCTTGGAATTACAAGATGACTCAAGCAGTACAGATAATAAAACAAAAAATCCAAAATCTGCCAAAGCTACATCTTCCAGATATGAGCCTACAATTGATTTTGGAAACTGATGCTTCTAATGAAACTTGGGTTGTTGTACTACTCCAGAAGAATGGCCCACAGTTAGAAGAAGTTTGTATATATACATCTGGATGTTTTACAGATGCTGAGTCCAGATACCCTTCCTCACACAAAGAAATACTTGCTGTCAAAAATGGCATCAAGAAATTCAGGATGTTTCTAAAACCTATTCATTTTATTATTAGAACAGACCTGAAGCACATGAAGGGAATGATATCTAATCAAAGGTTGCTTGAACAGGGAAATAACAGGATTTTACGTTGGAGCTTGTGGCTTGACGGATTCGATTTCGAAATCCAGTATAAGCCAGGAAAGGACAATTGCATTGTTGACCTACTAACTAGAGAAGTTGCTCCAAGAAAAGATATAAAATGGCTTCATCCTCCCTGAGCATAAGGGATGCTCCTCCACCAGGATTCAAATGGATCTTGGTTTGTGCAGATTGTAAATATTGTTATTGTTTTGAGTGTCTGTCATGTTGTATAAAGTCCAGTCCTGAATGTATTCGTATCCTGGAAAAATGGATACAGCTGTATAATGATTTGGTTTCTTATTCTAGATATTTTAGGGAAAGAAGAAACTTATTTAGAGGAATAATGACTGGAGGACCTTTCCAAGGACAAGTATATATCAACCTATACACGCCAGAATTATCCTATGAAGATTACTGCAACATAATGCTACAAACAAAATATGATGGATCTTGCTGGATCACTTTTCAATGCTCCTCATTCAAAAATTATTATTACTTCTGGTCTGGTTGGTTGTATCTACTGTTTTGGTCATATTGTCCTAGAGATGCTGAATTCTTCAGAAATACTGATAAAGAAGCCTTTAAACAATAGTTTCAAGCAGAAGTTCATGAAGCCTCCCATTATGAAGCATGGTTCGTCTTCAACCTATCTTTCAGAGGAAGTGAACTGCATTATTAAGATTCTGGAACATCACAATCACCTTGCTATCAAGTACAGAGCTCATACTTTGGTGAGCTATGCATCATCGAAGATGATTTGATCCCATCTATGCAAGGATCTCCTTTCTACAGATGTTTCAGTGGGCTTCCACCTTTTTCTAATTATCACAGCTCTCCACCAAGCAGTCATGATTATGATAGTGATTTTCATTTGATTCTATTGCCGAATATAATATTGATAATAGAATGGAAGCATGATGGACTCAGTAGTCCTTTGTAATAAGATATTCATGTCTATCGGGCCGACAGTGGTGTCCCGGCAGTTCCGTGGGTTCCTGTAGAACTCCACAGTGTAAAGTTAGGAATATTTACTTTATGTAGTGTCATTCTGTAAAAGTTGTGATGGGTCCCCATATGGCCGAGCCTCCAAGGGACGAGATAACAGTCGTAGTCCACAACTGCCCCATCTATCTTTTCATGGAATCTTTTTAACCGGCAGTTGCCAGTATCGTTCCACCGGTAACTTGCTCACAATTGTATAAATAAGCCATGACCCCTCTCATTTTATTCATTCGGATTTGAGGAGAGTTTGAGAGAGAGTCTAGTAAGTGTCTTAAGAGTCGAGCAGTGTGTATCCTCTTTGCTTCACTCGCCTTCGGGATCTTGTGATAGTAAATGAAAAACATTGATCTCAAGTGTAATTTATAAGGTCCTTGCGCTCTGAGGTTGTTACTCTGAAAATTGGTATCAGAGCCATAAGTGTTGTTGTGTCGAGATAGTTTCTGCCTGAGCAGTCGGCCAGGAGCCTGTCTAATCTTCGTGTATACGAGGACATAAGACTGAATGCCCTGCTTTTCTGTGCAGTTATATCTCATTGTTTATATGTCTGTAACACATGCCTCCTGCATGTATGTCTGTAATCTGAGATCAGTTGATTAATAGAAAGTGTTGTTTCAAAGTGTTTTCATTTGGAACGAGCCTTGTGTCTGGGGTATCTGATTGCGAGAAGTGCAAAGTTCATATTAAGTGAAGTGATTACTTGACAGTGGTCTCCAGCTGTTGCTGTAGGACGTGTAAGTCATCTTTGTTGCCGTGTGAAGGCGTTGGTGCTGCAAAAGTCCTTTTCCCATTGTAAGTTGGTCTTGTCGCTTAATATTTTACTTACCTGCAATATTTGAAGGATACTGTCAGAAGTAGCAGTAGTGAAAGATGGATGCACAAAAGAACAAATCTTCTTTTGATTTATCGGTTGATGTCACTTATAAGCCCTCTAAATGGTATACTAAGTTATTAAGTCAGTCTTCGTCTTCTAAGGATAATATCTATAATACTCGTCTTATTTCTCAAGAGTATGAGCCGGATGTGAAATGGCGAATGCCAGAGATTGATCCAGCTAAAATATATCATCTCCCTATGTTTAAGTTTCGAGCCGCTACTTTGTTTCGTTATTGTTCTAATAATATCCCTATCTCTCTTGGTCAGTCTATCTACCAGATTCCTCTCATTAAACAGGAAGATATTGATTGGGGAATACAAAATGGTTTTCAGTATGTTCACCTCGGGTTGATCCAGTTCGGTATAAATCCATTAGTCAGGCCAAGTCTTGACACCTCTGTACTTACATGTATCATTGACTCCCATCATAATACCTTCTCTGACGCACTAATCTCTGGATTTCAATCCCCTCTCCATAATGGTCCAGTTTGGTCCTCTGCATTACCCTGATATCAAGTCTCCCTTTCCGACCCGTATATTAATACCTTGTTACAAGCCTATGTACAACTCGTTGGCTTTAACATGGCTGAAGGATCTAAAGTAGCTCAACTTCATACTTCTGTTTGTTTACGTTTTGTCACTACTACCATGCCTGCACTTAATCCAAAATTAGTTCAGCGCGCCATTAACGAAAGTGTGGTGGTAGGTCCAGGAAACGTTTCGCCATTAACTTTAGGTTTTGCTAAGCTTACTGAAATAGATGAATGGTCAGCAGAATATGAACCAATCTCTTCCAAAATCCAACCTCCAATGCCTCGACAACTAAGTATCGAGACAAATTCTTCAGGAAGAAATGTTACATATAAAAAGATATATATCATTAATGTTACATATATATATCATTTTACATATAAAAGATGGTGGTATTTTACATTCTATATGATTTTAAAAATAGATTATTATTATTGATATAGTTTGAGCAGATCTAATGGTTAAGAACATGTGTTTCCTCCTAAGAGATCACAAGTTCAAATCTAGATGAGGGTAGGGAATGTATACCACTAAATCCCTCTGCGGAGGGGTTATTTTTTATCATTTATTTTTATATTGGGGACCTTAACTTTTCTTTCATTTTGCTTTATCCAAACTTGTAAAGTGCACCTTGCTTTTCTTGGTTCAATAAAAATCAAAATAATTGATGATGATGATGATGATTACCATCCAATGAGACCAACGTTGGTCAATTGCCCCATGGAATTACATCAATTATTTTGATTTACAATGTTGTTGCTATGATCAAACAACTTGGAAATGAATTTTTTGAGTTCCCTTTGGTTATTATGGGTTAATAGAATATGTTTTATCCCAAATGTTTTGAAAGTTATATAAAATGTAATTATAAGTTGGACATTCTAAGAGAGTATTTTTCAACTTTCACTTTATTCATCTCATATATTTTATGAATTCTTTCATGTCAAAGTGTTTTATGTTAAACGCCCTATTTCATTATGAAGTTCATGGAAGCTAATGCTTATTTTGGAATATTTGTTTTCTTTTTTAACAAGCAATTATAGAAAGCTAGTTTCGATCTTCTAACTTGGGGTTAATTATTTCTTTGTAGTACTTTATCTTTCTCTTATTCTAAATCTCCTTATTGTTCCATGTTTTCTCTTTAAACTTTGTTATGAAAGTGTTTTTAACAATATCAATAACTTGGAGTGTGTCTTCTCTACTATCCCCCAATGATTTAACCAATGAGTTGCATCTTTAGTCCAACCTCTTTTGAGCTTTGAGTGACTTTTATTAATGTTTGAAGTAGCCTCTCATTCTTCATGTTAATTAGCATGTGCTTGTACATTAAATTTTATTTTTATCAAGAAAAAGTATAACGACAATTAATTCACTCGGGGTTATGAACATAGACTCATACTTGAGATTTAATATACATTTTTCAATCCCTTGGGATGAGAGTGAGTAATTGTTTATAATGATGACCAATGCAACCCATGCTCCAACTTGACTACTTAACACTCTGTACATATACACCTTTTATTGTTGGTTATGCTCGTGGGGGGTTCGAAACATACACAAGTTTAAATAACTCTTTGATTAAGATATTAGTCCATTGTTTTTGTCATTTTATCATTTGTTTTCTCTTACATTCGACCCAAACGAGCCCATGTTTGGGCACTATTGAAGTACTAACACCATGACTTGATTAGTCTTAGTTAATGATACTATAGGATTTAACTCCTTATCTGAATCTAATGAATCTAATCCATGCCTTCTCTTCCCTTTTCCAAAAGATTCTTCTAGTCGTGAAACCATATAAGAGATGTTGCCTCCAAAATCATAGCAATATCAGTGTCATTGTTGCCTCTCAGTGGATATGGAATAGTAGCAATTGTTGGAGCTATTGGTGTAGGATCATCTAATGTTTTTATGGGTTTCACCCATTGATGGCCCATGTTCAAATCTTTCCACCAAGCAAGCCTTTCATCTTTCCCTTAGGTATTGGTGAAAATTTTCCTTTGTACATGAGGCAACCACATATCCATGTTCAAAACAAATACGATATCAAAATCAACATTTTTATAATCCATAGTTTGTGTCCAACTTATATTGTTGTTGTCTAAAACAATTTGGTCAGGAAGGCCTTGGCATAACCAACATAAATATGCATTCGAGCATATGTATTGAAAATTTTATTGCTACTTTCAAGAGCCATGGTTATTAACCTACCTAAAGCATTACAAATGACTCTTAGAGTCTAGCTACCCCAACCTTCCAAGGGTGGACTAGGAAAGCAAACCCCATATTGGTACCACTACCAATAATTTTATGTGTCAATTACAATTAGGATGTCATAGATTTATAAAGAATCTTGCACCTTCCATAACCAACGGACCCTTGGTTATACCTTTCTCCATGTCTTCCTCTAAAACAAAATCTAAGGAGCTAGAAACTTTTTCATGATTGGGTGGATGATCATTATGTTCCTTAAGAAGGATTCCCAAGTGCCCTCTATCCATAATTTAACTCATTTTAGTGAAGGGAAAAGATTTCGGAATCTACAAATTGGGTTACATGCCATGAAACACATTTATGGGTTCCACTCATGTTTGAATCTTTCCACCGAGAAGGATTTTCGTCTTTCCCTTTGGTAGTTTGTGAATATTTTCCCTTGGACATGAGGCAACCACATGTCTTTGTTCAAAACAAATATGACATCAAAAACAAATGTTTTTGTACTCCATAGGTTGTGTCCAATTTCTATCATTACTGTCTAAAACAATCCAGTCAGGAAAGCCTTGGTGTAAATCAATGTAAATACATATTCAAGCATATGTATTGAAAACATTATTGTTGCTTTCAAGAGCCATGGTAATGGACCTACCTAAGCATTACCAATGACTCTTATAGTTTGGTCACCCTAACCTTCTAAGGGTGGACTAGAGAAGAAAACCCCATATCAATACCTTTGTCAATACTTTTGTGTGTGGATTATAGCTAGGATGACATAAATTTATAAAGAATATTGCACCTTCCATAACCCAATGCCCCTTGATTATAATGTTCTCTTTCTCTTCCATTGAAACAAAATCTAAGGTGAAGAAACATTTTCATTGTTAAGTGGATGATCATTGTGTTCCTTAAGAAGGATCCTCAAGTTGCCTCAATTCATAATTAGACTCATTTAACCAAATGGCAAAGACCATGGAATCTACAAATCTTGCCATGTGCCATGAAATTCATTTCCCCCTCATTGATCCATCTAGGCTCGAGCTTCAATGCCAATATATCTTTTGATTTCTCCACGCATATTAAGGGGGTGAGGTATTCTCGAGAACTTCATAGAAATTTCCTTCACCACTACTCCCAGATTGTCCTAATCAAAGAAGAGTTTCCTTGAAAGATTTTGAATTACATTTATTCACCCCTCCATAAACCCTATAGGAATAGAAAGATCACTTCTTTTGAGATATGTCACAAAGACAAAGCAATTAAAGTGGGGTTGAGTCATTCTCGATGCTAAAAAAACTAGGGTACAACCATCTTCAAGTGGTTTATCAGCAAAATCAAACATTGTTGAACCAAAGAAATTCCCAACTTGACCTAAATCATATCCTTTATAGTGGTAGTGGCATCCAAAGAATTCAAATCTAGGGTAAGTGTCTTCCATGAGAAGAATTTCACAAATATTGACACCATTTATCTTGTAGGCAAATTGACAAACAATTGATTAGCATCAATTGATTTTTAGCCTTTTTTTCAATTTGAAACTTACATTCTAGAAACTCATGGCCCATACATTGTACATGTTTTCTTATACCATGCACATTAGATGGAAATATGACACCTCTTAGTAATATATGTCATTCTCTTTGAACCTCTAAGCTAGGTTTTTAAATTGAAAGACAAGGATTTCATTAAAAAAGAGCTTACAATTTGAAATGTTGCATGGCAAAGGAATTGAGGTATCATTTAATAGGTTGGTAAGTCCCAATTGGAATTAGATGAAGAAGTTTATATCATCATTTTTCTAATATGATGACAATGTTATCAATTACAAGAAGTCTTAACAACCATGGCATCAATGATGACAATGTTTAGGAATAATATTAATGATTACACAAATAATTAATGGAAACTCAAAGTAAAATCGCTTAAAGAAGCCTTTGAAATGGTTGATGTATGAACTAAAAATAGGTCCCTCATTAGAGAAATTGACGAATTAAAATGTGAAATAGCATAATATAAAAAAAAATATTGAGAATTGCAATAAAAGAATCACAATCTAAAGAAAAATTATGGTGATGTTTTATTAGAAAAAGATAAGGAAATCCTTCATCCAAGAAAGCAAAGTCAAACCTTGCTTACGAAAGTCAAATGATTAAAACAAAAGGAAAGATCTATTTTAAATGTCGTCAAATGGATATCTACCAATCCAATTGAATCAATAATGATTTAAGAGGTCAAGCAATAAGCCATGTTCCTTAAGAAGGATCCTCAAGTGGCCTCTATCCATAATTTGACTCATTTTAGTGAAGGAAAAATATTGTGGAATCCACAAATCAAGCTATGTGCCATGAAATACATTTATGGGTTCCACCCATGTTTGAATCTTTCCACCAAGAAGGATTTTCATTTTTCGCTTTGGTAGTTTGTGAAAATTTTCCTTTAGACGTGAGGCAACTACATGTCCATGTTCGAAATAAATACGACATCAAAAATACATGTTTTATAGTCCATAGGTTGTGTCCAATTTATGTCATTATTGTCTAAAACAACTTAGTCAAGAAAGCCTTGGCATAAATCAAAGTAAAAATACATATTCAAGCATATGTATTGAAAACATTATTGGTCCTTTTAGAAGCTATGGTAATGAATATACCTAAATCATTACCAGTGAGTCTTATAGTTTTCTTACCCTGAGCTTATAATGGTGGACTAAAGAAGAAAAACCCATATCAGTACCTTTTCCAATAATTTTGTGTGTGGATTATAACTAATATTACATAGCTTTATAAAGACTCTTGCACCTCCTATAACCCAAGCCCCCTTGATTATAACTTCCTTTTTGTCTTCCATTGAAACAAAATCCAAGGTGAAGAAACCTTTTCATTGTTAAGTGGATGATCATTGTGTTCCTTAAGAAGGATCCCTAAGTTACCTCCATACACAATCTGAGTCATTTAATCGAATGGAAAAGACCATGGAATCTACAAATCATGCCACATGCCATGAAATATATCTCTTCCTCATTGGTCCATCTGGGGTTGAGCTTCAAGACTAGTATATCTTTTGAATTCTCCACACATACGGAGGGGGATGAGGTCTTCTTGAGAACTTCAGAGGAATTTCCTTCACCACTACTCCCAGGCTATCTTGATCAAAGAAGGGTTTCCTTGATAGATATTGACTTACTTTTATTCACCCCTCCATAAACCCTAAAGGAATAGAAAGATATTTTCTTCTAAGATCCATCACAAATACAACGCTATAAATGTAGGGTTGAGTCATTCTAGATGCTATAAGAAACTAGGGTACAACCATATTCAAGTTGTCTACCAACAAAATCAAACATTGTTGAACCAAAGAAATTTCCAGCTTGACCTATATCCTATCCTTATAGTGGTAATTACATCCAAAGAATTCAACTTTGGGGTAAGAGTCTTCCATGAGAGGAATTCACAAATATCGGCACCATTTCTCTTGTAGGCAAATTGACAAACAATCGATTAGCATCGATTGACATTAAGCCTTTTTTTCAATTTGAAACTTATATTCTAGAAACTCATGGACCAGACATTGAACATGGTTTCTTCTAACATGCACATTGGAAAAAAAGTTGACACCTCTTATTAAGCGTTGTCATTCTCTTTGAACCTATTAGCTAGGGTTTTGAACTGAAAGACAATGATTTCATTAAAAAAAGAACTTACAATTGAAATGTTGCATGGCAAAGGAATTAATGTATTGTTTTATAGGTTCCTCAATCCAGATTGGAACTAGATGAAGTGCATATCATCATTTTTCTAATATGATCCTCACACTCTGTGATCCCACTCATTCCCAAGGTTATCAAGTACCATTAAAGAAGCATTAACAACCATGGCATCAATGATGATGATGTTTATGAATAATGTGAATGATTACACAAAGAATTAAACGAAACTCAAAATAAAATCGCTTAAAGAAGCCTTTGAAATGGTCGATGTATGAACTGAAAATAGGTCCCTACTTAAATAAATTGATAAATTGAAATGTGCAATAGCACAATATAAAAAAAAATCATGGTGAATTGCAATATAAGAAGCACAATCTAAAGAAAAATTATGGTGAGGTTTTATTAGAAAAAAGATAAGGAAATCATTCATATAGTCAAACTCTGCTTACCAAAGTTAAACGATTAAGACAAATGGAAAGATCAATTTTAAAGGTCATTAGATGGATATCTACCGATCCAATTGAATCAATAATGATTTGAGAGGTCCATCAACAAACTATTATCAAACAAACCTTTAGAGATTCAATCAACATTAAAAATCCAATTATCGTTATTAACAAAATATTATCCACTCACAAAAATGACATAAGTACATGACAAAAATTTTAATATTCAATTTAGTTAAATCAAAAGTATCCTAAAATCAAGATCAAGAAGAAGCAAGTTACAAGGGCACCTTATCATTGCCCTCGTTGTTGCATAATTATGTGTCACACTATTTAATTATTTGTGGATGTCCAATTAATAAATTATGCATAATAAATAGCTTTGTAATTATCAAAATAAAGTGTTGGATTTATTAAGATAAGATTAACTTGCTTCGGTTAGTTTATCTTGATTTATCCATGCATTGATGGATCCTAAGTCCAAGTAAGCTTAACATAGAGAATACAACTATTTTAAGCACAGCTAGATGACTTGTGGCCTGGTAAACTACAAAATATGAGCAATTAGCATGCAAGCATCTACTTTATAAAAAAGATTTTGGTCCTCATTATACATAAATATTGATTAAGAAATAATTGAGCTTTCCCCCTTGCTCCATGGATGTTTCTCTTTTGAGGGTTTTACTACATAATATCCTATGTCATTTGATAGTTTGTTGTTCTTATATGATCTTCTAACCATGTGCAACTTCAAATATGGTATCAGACTAGTTTTAGAGTAAACTTTGATTAATGAACATGCTAGATTATTAGCTTTTGCAAACCAATTATGTTGGCACTTTTCATATCCACACATTTTGGTGATTTTTGGAGCAAATTTGATTGCACAATTCAGTCTAGAGAAATCAAACTAGCAAAGAATGTTCCCGTTTCAATGAAATTAGGTTTTGAATACTCCATATCCACACATTTTCTCATCTTTAACTTGGGTTTTTTGAAGATTTTGTTTCATTTTTTTAAGTTCTCAAAATTTTGGCCAAAACCCTAGTTTTTCTAGCAATTCGAGGGTATTTTCCAACGAGTATGTGACTTTTGCGATCGGTACATGAGGGTCATACATTATTTTAGGGGTCATACCCCTGGTCCAAAATACTACTTACCTTTTCGACATCAATTACCATATTCTGACTCACACATTCCCCTCTTGTTGGTAGTCCTTCTCTGTTGTCAGCCTTATCTCCCTACTATTGCAGTATCCACCATTGGTCCTTCTCTACTGTTAGCATGATCTCCATGTCATTGCAACATCTACCATCAATCCTTTTTTGGCCCCCCTTGCTAGTTTCCTTTTTAGTTGAACCCTCATACTCCATGACATCGACCTCCCTTAACACCCTTGTTGTCAATTCCTTGTTCCCCATCAATGTCCATACCCAGTCCTTCCATCTCCAATGCCTTCCTCTTTTTGGTGGTACTCCCAAAACCAACACCCTCCCTGATGTTGAAATATTGTAATTGCAAAGAGTATTCTATTTATTATCGAGTTATTATTAATTAGATCAATCCCCTTTTGTGGATTGATCATGTCAGGCTTTGTAAATGACCAAATCCCCTTTTGTGGATTGGTCAAACAAATTATATCATGATAATTAAGAAGTCGGCCCCTAGGCCTAATTAAAGTGGTTTTAACCACTAAGTGAAGAGGTCGGCCCTGCCCAGTGAAGAGACACCTCCCTAGCACCTGCCAGCCAGTATAAATAAGAGAGGTTAGCGCCTCATTAGCTCACTCACTCAACTCACTCATCTAGTGGGCAAGTTTGAAGGAAGTTGCAGTTGCTAGTTATCGGAAGAAGGAAGAGAGAGGTGCATTACTCAACATTGGATATTCTCTAGTGTTTTGGTTTATTGTCTTGGCATTGTATTGGCTATCTATATTAAGGAAGTTTTTGTTGGGTTTTCTCCCCCGTGAGGGTTTCTGAGGATAAATGATGTGTATCTTGTGATTATGTTTCTCTCAGTGATCCTGCATATGTTATTATTGTCTAGTAAATTGAAAATAAACTTAATAGCTGCTCTAAAATTAACATGGTTTCACAGCTAAGCTGAAGAGAACACCTTTCACTGGATAAGCAAAAACATCATTATTGGCATACAAGAAAATTAGGGTTTTTTATTGAAGAGGAATTTCAACCTAAAAACTTATATGGAAGTGCGCCCTAGCCCATCGAACTCATTGGCAACTTGAGCATACTTTTTCAGTGGACATAGCTCCCAAAAAGTGAAAGCCTAGTTTTCATTGGTACCAGAAAACTAGGAAACCAGAACGAGTACCAGAAGTACCAGTCAAGATTTGCGCAAGCTCAATTTCAAGGGGTAAAAGTTAGATTTTCAAAAAACTGACTACACCAGGCTACTCGCCTCATCCAAGTGCACCTCCTGATAAGTTCAGATCTAAATTATGAGCACTTTCATTTTTTGGTCATTTTCCCAGCTCCGGGTCAAGATGTCTGCAAGCACCAAGCTTGTTGACAAGTTAGAAGGTGTGGATAACTTCCAAGCCTGGAAGTATAATATTGCACTCATTATTGAAGAGAATGACCTAGCAAGATTCATCAAAGAAAATGTACCAGAACCCGCAGATGCTACACCTAAAGCAAATTACCAGAAGGACATGGTTAGGGCAAAAAGAATCATTGCARACTCTATCAAAGATCACTTGATCCCTCAAGTGGCATCTAAGAATACCCCAAAATAAATGTTTGATGCCATAACCATATTGTATGAAGGAAGAAACATTAACTAGAATATGAACTTGAGAACTCAACTCAAGAATGCAAAGATGYAGAAAGGAGAAACAATTCATGAATATTTCTCTATAATCTCTCAATTCAAGGAACAACTAGAAGCAATTGGAGATACCCTAGTTGAAGATGAACTCGTAAGGACAGCTCTTAATGGTCTCACAAGACCTTGGGATGCATTCATCCAAACCATTTGTGCCAGAAAGGAGAAACTACAATTTGACAGTCTTTGGGAATAATGTGTTCAAGAAGAAGCAAGAGTAGCTAACCAAGAAGCAACACTATTAAGGGATGAAGATCAAGCTCTAGATGCTCATAATAAAAAAGGAAAGAGAAGGTCTCACTTCAAGAAGGAGACCCACCCACATAAGGAGTCTCACTCCCCAAATAAATTCATCCATAAAGAATCTCACCCTCCAAGGAGATTTTGAAAGTTTTAGAAAGGTCAAAGAAGAGAAAAGGATTTCTCATCGTATCAATGTTACCATTGTGATAAGATGGGACATATTGCTAAGAATTTTCCATCTATAAGAGAAGAATATAAGAAGAGAAACAAAAGACACCATTCCCACGTAGTTGAAGATGAAGAGCCACCCACAAAGATGATTAAAGAAAAGATTGAAGACTATGTCTTAATCTCTGCCCTCTTAGGATTAGTGTCACATGGTGAGGATACTTGGCTCATAGATAGTGGTGCTTCCAAGTACATGACAGGTCGGAGAGACATTCTCTCTAGCCTTACAGAAAATAACTTTCCCCATAAAGTTACACTTGGAGATGATTACCAATATCCTATCAAAGGAGTGGGAGAGTCCAATTACAAACTTGATTCAGGGACCCCAATGAAGATGAAGGAAGTACTATGAAGAAGAAACTGTAGCTACCAGATTTACAAAATCAATGAGGGAAGTCACAGTTTCCCTTGATGATGAGATTCAAGAAGAACATGATATGATAGAATCTCAAGAACCTCCCAGATGACGATCTCTCACAAGAGAAAGCCAACTTTTGCGAGGGAACTTATTCAAGATGGGGAGAAGTATGGTGCCCCAAAAGGAACCATGAGACAAGTCAAGAAACCTAAGTCATTCTCTAGTTATATGGCTTTGATGTGTGATCTCATAGAGAAGGAACCTACTTGCTTTGAAGAAGCCATTCAAAAGAAACAATGGGCATATGCCATGACAAAAGAATATCAATCCATTCTAAAGAATGATGTATGGGAAATAGTTCCCAGACCGAAGAGCAAAGATGTGGTATCTTCTAAATGGTTATACAAGGTATTGAAAACATAAAGCAAGGTTTGTAGCTAGTGGATTTTCTCAAAAGGAAGGCATTGACTATGAAGAGACGTTTTCTCCTGTAGCCATATACACTTCTATCAAAACCATCATAGCCCTTGCAGCTAAGATGAAGTGGAAGTTACACCATATGGATGTGAAAACAACCTTTGTGAATGGTGTCATTGAAGAAGAAGTGTATATAGAACAACCCCAAGGGTTTGAAGTTGAAGACAAAAAGACTCATGTCTGCAGGTTAAAGAAGGCTCTGTACTGATTGAAGCAAGCTCCTAGAGCTTGGTATGGAATAATTGACAGTTTCCCGACGAGCTTGGGATTTACCAAGAGTAAAGTTGACTCTAACCTTTACTTCAAGGCTATGCATGATGAGCCAGTTATATTGTTGTTGTATGTGGATGACTTATTATTGACCGGAGAAGAAAATCTCATCACTAATTGTAAAAAGAATCTCGTTGCAGAATTTGAGATGAAAGACCTAGGCCCAATGCACTATTTCTTAGGCCCTGAGGTTTGGCAGAGCCCATAGAAGATCTTCCTTAACCAAGGGAAGTATGCAGTTGAAATACTGAAGAGGTTTGATATGTTGGAGTGTAAATCCATGAATACGCCCATGGAAACAAAGTTGAAGCTCCTAGTTGATATTTCGTCAGAATTGGTTGATGCTATATTGTACAAACAAATGATTGGATCGTTGATGTATCTGATGAATACCAGACCATATATATGTTTTGTTGTGAACACCTTGAGTCAGTATCTGGTAGAGCCCAGATATGTTCACCTTGTTGTTGCAAAACATGTGATGAGATACCTTAAGGGTACGTTGGAACTCTACTATAATGGAGATCAAGACTTCAGATTGATTGGTTATACCAATTTAGATTGGGCTGGAAGTGTTTCTGACAGGAAGAGAACTTCATGATGTTGTTTTGGCCTAAGGTCAGCCTGTAAGTTTTAAACCTGCAAAGTAAAGCAATGCATATAGATTCTTAAGCAATACAAAAATTAATCAATGGCTCATACACAAAGTACACATAGATTTTTACCGAAAACCCTCAACCGGGAAAACCTTTCTTATTTTCATTATATATCGAATTTCACCATTCGCCATACAATATATACAATATTTTTAGGTATTCAGTAGATACCAAAACCCTAATCCCTTAATCTGGGATTAATTTACAAATCAACAAAAAATAGCAAAATCTGCTAAAAATAGCAAAAAACCGCCCAAAAAAAAAACTTTCGGGGCGTTGCCCTGAATGCTGCGCGTAACCAGGGGGGGGGGGGCATACGTGCCCCCCCCTGGGACCCCCCTAGGAAAGTGCTCGACGCACACGACAGAGCTCTAGGTGAAGGGATCGTCAGACGCAGTTGTCGTATCTGACGCACCCACACACACACACACACATCCAAAGAATATAACACATACCCAACATTCTCCCACTTGTTGTTTTCTTTGCATCCAGGGGTCCAGGGGAATATATAGTAAACAATCTAGGGCATCAATGCCCATTGTTGCTCTACACCAAGAGAAATTTTCTGTGCTCACAGACTTTGTCAATGAATCTGCAGCATTCTTCAAAGTGTCAACCTTTTCCA
>ML786578.1:17201-39121 GCA_009831015.1 Picea engelmannii | reverse complement strand
TGTACCAGGATCCACATCGATCCATTGTTCTTTGTCTACAAGAAGGTCCTCCATCTTGAGCTTCCATAGCTCAAAGTTTTTACCATTGAACTTCTCTATCTCGATTCTAGATTAGCTCGCCATTCCTCTTACTTTACTCGAATCTCCACTGCAAAAGCTCCCACTAAACCCAGGTTTATCACAGACCCAAGATAAACTTGATCTATCAAGACCGAGCCAAACCCTCAGTAACAAAGGTGTCCCTCTGAAGCCAAAAACGAGCTCTGATACCAGATGTAAGTTTTAAACCTGCAAAGCAATGCATATATATTCTTAAGCAATACATAAATTAATCAATGGCTCAAACACAAAGTACACAGAGATTTTTACCGGAAACCCTCAACTGGGAAAACCTTTCTTATTTTCATTATATATCGAATTTCACCATTCGCCATACAATATATACAATATTTTTAGGTATTCCGTAGATACCAAAACCCTAATCCCTTAATCTGGGATTAATTTACAAATCAACTAAAAATAGCAAAATCCGCTAAAAATAGCAAAAAATCGCCCAAAAAAATAAAATTGGGGCATTGCCTCGAACGCTGCGCGTAACCAGGGGGGGGGCATACCTGCCCCCCCCTGGGACCCCCCTAGGAAAGCACCCGGTGCACATGGCAGAGCTCTAGGTGAAGGGATCATCAGACGCAGTTGTCATATCTGACGCACCCACACACACACACATGCAAAGAATATAACACATACCCAACACAACCATGACTTCATGGAAGATTAGGAAGCAATCTAGTATTTATCTTAGCACAACATAAGCAGAATACATTGTTGCATGTTCCACCAGTTGTGAAGCCATATGGCTACGGAAGTTGTTGACAAGTCTATTTGATCTGGAGATGGAAGCCACAGTGATTCTATGTGATAACCAAAGCTGCATTAATATGATAGAGAATCCTGTGTTCCATGACAAGTCGAAGCACATAGAAATATGGTATCACTACATTTGTGATATGGTGCAAATGGGAGCTATAAATCTCCAATATGTTGACACCGATGAGCAGGTTACATATGTGTTGACCAAGCCTCTGTCTCATGTAAAGTTTGAGCACTTTCGAGACAAGCTTGGTATAGTTTGAAAGGACCTCCCTCGAAAGGGGGAGTGATGTTGATGATACTATGGTATCATGACCAACAACGGGTAGCTCAGTTAGGATTTTATATCCTAGGGGGTTGATCATCCCTAGATAGATCCCGAAGGTCCATTAAGGACGATATATCAAATTACATGTGCATGTATATGCTAGTTGTGGTCAGTAGTGGTAGCTCAGTTAGTATTTTTATAATCCCAGGGAATCTTATGATTCCTAGGAAGATCTCGAAGGTCCGGTAAGGACGGTCTATTAGAGTACCACGTGGTAGCTCTGTTAGGATTTTATATCCCAAGGAATCTTATGATTCTTGGGCAACTCCTTAGTGACTGTCAGAGTACCACAAAATGTTGTAACACCTGCCTCATTCTGTTTCCCCATGATGATGATGATGATGATGTTGTTGCTCCAACCTTCGTGTTGTGATGATGTTGTTGCTCCAACCTTCGTGTTGTGATGTTGTTGTTGCTCCAACCTTTGTGTTGTGATGATGATGTTGTATAGGCCTCGTGTTGTTATTGACGATGACGATGTATTAGTGTTATACTAATTGATGTTGATGCAGATGATGATGATGTCATTTCAGCTCCTTGCTGTGGATGATGATATTGATGACGAGAAAAACTTCCGATGATTTATAGATATGACAGTTAGTGTTCCAGATGCTGCTGATGTTGTTTCCCTCTCTCTCTCCTGATGATGTTGTAGAGTACCCTTCTTGTTAAGGGGGAGTGTTGAAATATTGTAATTGCAAAGAGTATTCTATTTATTATTGAGTTATTATTAATTAGATCAATCCCCTTTTGTGGATTGATCATGTCGGGCTTTGTAAATGACCAAATCCCCTTTTGTGGATTGATCATGTAGGGCTTTGTAAATGACCAAATCCCCTTTTGTGGATAGGTCAAACCCTAATTATATCATGCTAATTAAGAAGTCAGCCCCCAGGCCTAATTAAAGTGGTTTTAGCCACTAAGTGAAGAGGTCGACCCTACCCAGTGAAGAGACACCTCCCTAGCACTTGCCAGCCAATATAAATAAGAGAGGTTAGCGCCTCATTAGCTCACTCACTCAACTCACTCATCTAGTGCGCAAGTTTGAAGGAAGTTGCAGTTGCCAGTTGTTGGAAGAAGGAAGAGAGAGACACATTGCTCAATGTTGGATATTCTCTAGTGTTTTGGTTTATTGTCTTAGCATTGTATTGGCTATCTAAATTAAGGAAGTTTTTGTTGGGTTTTCTCCCCCATGAGGGTTTCCCAGGACAAATGATGTGTATCTTGTGATTGTGTCTCTCAGTGATCCTGCATATGCTATTATTGTCTAGTAAATTGAAAAGAAACTTAATAGCTGCTCTAAAACTAACACTTGATAATATAGCCCCTCTTTAACCAAGGCTACTAATTCAATACCCGACAACCCAATACAAATGTGCCAACCATGTGGAAAACCCCTTTTCACATGGTTTCCACCCATCCACCACATCGACAACACGTCCAATAGTTGTGACACATGGCATCTTTTGTGACCACCATGTTAGTAAGATGCACCTCGTTGTCTACATAGTCAACTACCCAGTGAGCATTGAATTGTTAGTGCCACGTGGACCACTAAGGGATAACCACATGGCACTTCATGGCATGTTGCAACATTTCATATTCATATTTTGAAGGGAATTTTCAAACTAACATAAATTTGCTACATGAACGTTGAGTCCTCTTTGTAGTGGCATAGGTGGTTTTAGTTTATTTTTTTGTGTAATGCTATTGAACTTGCATTTTTTTTTACAGAAAGCTAGGTCTAATCCTTATTATGCAAGCTTTCCAAGGGCATAAATCCATATAGACATAATTTTGAGTTTCTTTTTTTATTATTATAGCTCATTTTTCAAGCTCTATGCACTAGTGTACCTTATTTATACTCATTGTGCTCTCTAGTTTATGATTTGCAAAACAAATACTAATCCTAATGAGATTCTTTTCACAAGCACCAACTATTACTCCTAGAAAATCCTATATGGGAGACCTACTCATAAGTAACAATCTTTATCATATCGTAGTTGTGCTAAATTCCACAGCAATAGATAACGAGAGGATTGCAAAATGGTTAGATTGAAATGATGAAGCATGAGGCCTCATTATCATGTCCATCTTTGAGGATCTAAAATTTTATATTTAGACCCTCAATACACCATGGAAAGCATGGTTCAAATTTGAGTAGCTCTTTACAAAAAATAATTTAATTTGTGCTCATCAATCGAAAAATCAACTTTTCACAAAATCCAACATAATTCTCCAAAATTGAATACTACATTTCTAAATGCAAGCTCTTAAGACTTCAACTTGGTGATTGTGGAATCACTAAGCTAAGTGATCAAGCAATCATGACTATTATTTCCAGGCTCAAAGCTCCTTTTGATAGTTTTTCTTTAGATTTTAATCCATTAGAGATTCATTAGTTCTAAATTATATCATGCCTTTGTTTGAGATTTTCTGTGAACAAGACAAGCTCTTTCACATGGGTGTGCTTGAGACGGGTTCCAAACATAAAACTTTGTTTTTTAACAGCAAGAAGGGCACCAAACCCTTACCTATCCGACAACAATTTCCATATCCTAGCTAGTGTATTTCCCTCTTGTTGGTGATCATTCTCTATTTCCAACCTTATCTTCCTACTAATGCAACATCCACCACCGGTCCTTCTTTGTTGTCGACCTTATCGCCATGTCATTGCAACATCTACCACCAGTCTTTTTTTGCTTCCCCTTGCTAACTGTATTTTTCGTTGAACCCTCCTACTCCATGAGATCGAGCTCCCTTAACACCCCTATTTTCAGTTCATTATTACTCATCAACATCCATACCCAGTTCTACCAACCCACCTTCCATCAACAATGCCTTCCTCCTTTTGGTGGTACTCCCAAAACCAATGCCCTCCTTGGTACGTACACCCCCTCTTTAACTAAAGCTTTAACCAAGGCTACTAATTCAACACCTAACCACACAACACAAATGTGCCAACCACATGGAAGACCACTTTCCACGTGGGTGCCACCTACCCACCACGTCAACAACACCTCCACTAGCGATGACATGTGGCATCCTCAATGACAACCATGTTAGCAAGATGTACAACATCATTTGCATAGTTATCTACATAGGCACCATTGAATAGTTAGTGCCATGTGGACCACTCTAAGACAATCAGATGACACTTCATGGTTTCTTGTAGGGTTTCACATTCATATTTTGAAGGCAATTTTCAAACTAACATAAATTTGGTACATTACCTTGAATTTCAATGTGGTTTTTGGAAAACTATGTATTTTTCGATTATATTTGTATTAGCATAGGTGGTTTCAGTTTATTTTATTGTGTGGTGCTATCGACCTTGTTTTTTTTTTTTTTTTAACAAAAATTCAGGTCTAATCCCAGTTTTGGAAGCTTTCCGAGGGCATAAATCCACACAAACCCTATTTTGAGTCTCCTTTTTTTATTATAGCTAATTTTTCAAGCTCTGCACAAACATGTACCCTATTTCAACTCATTGTGCTCTCTAGTTTATTATTTGCAAAATGGATACTAACCTTAATGAGATTGATTTGACAAGCACCAATTATTACTCCTATAAATCCTATATGTGGGCCCTACTCATAAGTAAAGGTCTTTACTATATCACAATTGGGTTAAATCCCACACCGATGGATAATGTGAGGATTACAAAATGGTTAAATTGCAATGATGAAGCAAGAGGATTAATTACCATGTCCATCTTTGAGGATCTGAAATTTCATATTCAAACCCTTAATACATCACAGGAAGCATGGGTCAAATTTGAGCAGCGCTTTGGAAAAACCAATTTAATTTATGCCCATCAATTGGAAAATCAACTCATTTCACTTGATCTAACATAATTCTCCAAAATTGAAGACTAGGTTTCAAAATGCAAGCTCTTGATACTTCAACTTGGTGATTGTGGAATCACTGAGCTGAATGATCAAGTAATTGTGACAATTCTTTCCAAACCCAAAGCTCCTTTTGATATTTTTGCTCTACATTTTAATCCATTAGAGATGCATTAGGTTCAAATTGAATCGTGCCTTCTTTCAACCTTTTTTGTGAACTATTATCATGTGATCAATACAAGCTCTTGCACATGGGCACACTTCTTACAAGTTCCAAAGAAAAATCTTTGTTCATTCATAGCAACAAGGTCGGCACCAAACCCTTCAAGAAGAACTATAAAGGATCCAAACCGCATAAGACCACTAAGTCTCTGACAATGATTCCTCGTCCATAATCCCACAAGGAAGCCAAATCAAAGGAGGAGAAGCCTACTAGAACTTGTTCTTTTTGGGACAAGGATCGACACCTCCATACACATTGTTGGAAGAAGATGCAAGCGTTGTAAGTGGCCATGATGAAATTCAACATTAATTAGATTCTTCCTTCTATTTTTCTCCTTCTAAACCTCATTCTCTTTCTACTATGGCATGTACACTTAACAATGGGTGAATTTTAGACTTAGGGGCCTCTCATCATATTGCCACCAATAAAAATTAATTGTACAGTCTTGATGATTGTGTAATCCAAAAAACTTTTGTCTACGATAGTTCCCCTTTAGATTTTGTAGGAATAGGAGCAATATACCTAACTAATGGGAAAATTGATAATGTCTTCTATGTTCCTACTCTAGTAGCCAATTTACCTTCACTTTAACAAATCACTCATCGAAGTGAAGGAAAAACAATTGGGTTTTTACCATATGATGTTGTAACAAAAGATCTAAAGGATCTAACTCATGTGATAGCTTATTGACACACTGATTATTCTTCAAGGTTGCCCAAGTTTGACAACTTTGAAGCCTCGTTGCCTAACTTTGTCGTCATTGCTCACTTTGATGACTTGAGAAAACTTTGGCATGAGTCGTTTGGTCATTTGAACTACTACCACTTATAGTAGTTCTTAAAGCACCAAATGGTATGCATTCTGGCCCTTGTCTCTTGTAATAATGGTGTGTGACGTGGTTGTGCATTAGGTGAGCATCACAAAGATCCATTTCCATTTAACCAATCACAACAAGCATAGGCACCATTAAAAAATTGTTCACAGTGACATAAAAATAACATTCACCACTTCATCTTTTTTAAGTGCACAATACATTCTCACATTAATTGATGACTATACACTCATCTCACATGGGTTTATTTCATTAAACTAAAAAGTGATTTTTTCAATCTTTTTTGTTTCTTTCAAAGCTTTGGTTGAAAATCAATTTAGACATCTAATTAAGAGAATTTTCACTAATAATGGCGATGAATATGTTCATAAAAAAAATCGTTGAATTTCGCTCAACACATGTCATTCAAATGGAATATACTATGCCCTACATACCATAGTAGAATGATGTAGCTAAACTAAAAAATTACACACTTAAAGAAATGGAAAACTACATGGTTCAATCTAAAATTTAGTCACTTAGTTTTGTGTTGAAGCAATCAATTGTGCTAATTATATTTTGAACCATACTTCTACTAAGGAAATAATGGATGTAACTATAGAAGAATTTTGGTCTAAAATCAAGCCCGATGTAAGTCTTTTCAAAGTGTTTGGTTGTGAAGCTTCGACCCATATTCTAGATGTAAATCATAAATAAATGGAACCTAAAAGTGAGCAGTGTATATGGGTATCTATTTTGAAAATATTAAAGCCTATAAGCTCTTTGTACATCATACTTTTAAGGTTATCTTTTAGCGAGATGTTCTATTTGACTAACACTTTTTAGTCGACATGCCTACATATTCTTCTTTGCCACTTTTCTCTTCTTCTTCTACTTCTCCAAGACTTGTCTCTTTTTTGGATGATGATCCTTCTTCTTCAAATGATGAGCAAGTGATAGAGCCTCCAACTCCTACTTCTCATCAAGTTTTATCCGATGATCCTACACCTCTAGTTGCTTCTCTTCCAAAATGGGTCCATAAAATAAAGGAAGTTGCTAGTACTTTAGTTTGTGATCCAATTGATTCTCATGGGACTTGATCACAGTTTTTTCCAGTTGGTTCAATTCTTATGGTGAAGCACATCAATATTGAAGATCCTCAAACTTATAAAGAAGAAAGTGGTTTACTTGAATGAGAAGAATCCATGAAGGAAGAAATGCACTCCTTGTTGAAAAATGACACTTGGGATCTCATTCTTCTCCCCGAAGGTCATTAAATTAATTGTTACAAGTGGGTCTACAGAAATAAGTTTTCAGCAAATGGAAGTGTGGACAAATTTCAAGTATGCCTTGTTGCCAAAGGTTTCCCTTGGGTTGAAGATATTGATTGCTCATAAAACTTTGCCCTTGTTGCAAATATGGATTCAATCTCACTTGTTCTGTAACTTTTTATTTCGCAAGGTTGGAAAGTACATCAAATGGATGTCAAAATTTCCTTTCTACATGGGAACTTGAATTGAGAAATCTACATGGAACAATATCTAAGTTTTTCTCTAGATGACTCATTTCTTGTTTATTGTCTCAAGAAGTCACTTTATAGCCTCAAGCAAGCTCCTAAAGCTTGGTATGAAAATATGGATAGTTTCCTTCTTGGGTCTGGTTTCTTTTGGTGTTGATTTGATCGCAGAGTCTACACTAAAAATGTAAATGGTAACCTCCTCATCCTTGCTCTTTAGTTGATGACTTGCTTATTAATGGCAATAATCACCATTAGATCAACCATGTAGAGTCTGGTGTTATGATCTAGTTTGAGATGTCTGACTGAAGTCTTATTCATTATTTCCTTGGTCTTCAAATACAACAATATGAAAATCCAATCTTCATTTCCCAATGTAAGTATGCTCTTAACCTTTTTCACAAGTTTCACATGGAAGACTACAATCATGTTGCTTCTCCTTTTGATTCAAGTGTCAAAATTCATGTTAAGTATTCGACTCCTAAAGTTGATCCTACTTTGCATAGACAATTGGTAGGAAATATTATGTACTTGACCCATACCCAACTGGACATCTTATTTGTTGCTGGTTTAGTCCCTTACTTCATGCAAGATCCTCATGAGAGTCATTGGAATGCATAAAAGCATATCCCTCACTCATATTGGTGGTACTTATTAGTTTGGCATTGAGTGTACTTAAAGAGGCTCCTATTCCTTAGTGGTATTTATGTATTAAGATTGGGTAAGTAAGATTATTGACTTGAAGTCTACTTCCGGTTACACTTTCATTCTTGATTCAGGTCTTGTAACTTGGTCCAACAAAAAGTAGCATGATATTCCTCTTTCTTCTATAGATGTAGAGTACTAAGGTTGTGTTAACGTTTGTTGATAATTTTTTTGGATTTGGCAATTACTCACAAAGATTATTTTTTCCTTAAGATCATCCTACAACTCTTTGGTGTGATAGTCAAAGTGCCATCCACATTGCACACAATCCATTTGAGCTTCAATGCACCAAACACATTGACATCCATATGCACTACATAAGCCAACTCCTTCATGATAAAGTTCTTGACTTGTGATAATGTCAGTGAGAAGATCGGGTTGGAGATATTTACACCAAGCCACTCATTGAAGCCATGTTCTTCCATCTTCAATCCTTACTAGCGGTGAAGGAAGATGTCTTCACTGGGGGATAACATGTAAACCCTCCTTCCTTCCCCTTTTTTCCAAGTCAATCTTACAAGGGAACATCAATGCATAATTATGTGTGCACATCTAATTAATAAATTGTGCACAATAAATAACTTCTTAATTATCAAAATAAGGCATTGGATTATCAAGATAGGGTTGACTTAATTCTTTTAACGTATCTTGATATGTCCATGCATTAATGTATCCCAACTTCAAGTATGCTTAACTTGCAGAATCCCTTTATTTTATACAAAGCTAGTTGAGTTGTGACTTAGTGAATTGCAAATAAGCTAGCAGTTAGCATGCAATAATATTTTCTACGAAAAAGGACCTATCTTTTCATCATACATAATTGATTCAAACATAATTGAGCTTTCCCTCTTATTACGTGACCGTTTCCTTTTCAATGGATTTACTACACAATATCCTATGTCATTTGTGACTGATATTTTGTTGTGACCATATACAATTTCAAACAACCCTAACCAAGAAAGTCATCCTCAAGACCAATCAACTTAATAGCATCAATATTACTTAGAACAAAGCTGGGCCTACATTCCAAAATATAAAAACTCTAATATAACTTGTTTTTAAGACTCTAAAATCACAATCAAATAACTTTTAGTCAAATACAATGTTGAAAATAATCAAACTAAAACGAATTGATACTTTTACAATAGAACAACATTTTTCAAAGCTCCACAATTCTCATTATCTTGTTTCCCCAATGCAATCAACAATATCCCAACAAGTGGAAGAATTTACAATAGCAACAATCAATTTTTAACCAACAATATCCCAACAAGTGGAAGAATTTACAATAGCAACAATCAATTTTTAACCATGCTTGAGGATAAGCATTTCATAATGCAATATAAAAATAAATTATATAATATACATAAATTATATTACATGCTATATTGCAATATAAAAATAAATATATTGTCTCACAACTATCACAACCCTTCACAAGACTTGTGTTTCAATGTATATATGTGAAAATTAGCATTATATTGGCATAATCTCATCACGTTCACATTAATAATTATTATTTTATCTTTTGGTTTACATGACCTTTTTTTTAATATGTGAGTGAATGAATCTTTTGGTTCATAACAACTACATAACAAGGATGTAACAATTTAATCATCATTTTCTTCTCATCCCATGTGGACATCCATGTGTTTCCTTTCTTTCTCTTTCTTAATTTCTTCAAACTTTGGCATGCTTCAAAATGGAAGTAAAAGAAAACAAAAAAAAAAAATATTTTTGTTGTAAATATACTTGGTAATGACAACCCTAAGAAAATTGCCTCTCTCCTTTTTTATGATATTGTAAAAGCTCATACTAATAGAATACAAGTTTTTGGTGTTGAAATTAATGTCACCTTGTATTTTTGTTGGGATTTTTTATAAGTGTCTTTCACACAAACATTTGGGTGTTTTAATTTACCTTAGTTTAGCATCATTGCGTGTCCACTTTTGTGTCATTATTATTGATGCAATAAAGATATGCATCCATTTTTATGTCATTATTGTCGGCTCAATAGAAGTAATGCTTCATGTAGTGTACTTAGGGAGGATAATGTGGGGTACCTAGGGAGGTGCCCAAAGCGGATAATGATAGACAGGTTGCCACATAATGTGAAAACAATAATTGTAAGAAGGCTTACTAGAAGGTTCCTTCGCAAGAAAGTTCCTAGGAGGTTAGATATAATTATATAAATAAGTAGAAGCAATGTAATGAGATGTATTGTGAATCATATTGTAATTGTAGCAAGCATTGCATGTGAAGTGGTTTCCTTCCTTAAGGAATAATTAATGGTGCCACCCTACCTGAAGGGTTTTCTCTACAATTTTTGTGTTCACTCTTTTGTTGTTTATGGTGTGAATGATTTGGTTTATTTATTAAAACAAGAGTTTATTTTCTATCTTCTATTTTCATATCTATTGAATTACAATAAAAATGGTATCATAACTCTTTCTTGGGCTAAAAAAGGGAACTTTTTTTTTTTTTGGTATATTTTTCAAGGGAAACAAAGGACGACAACCAATCAATGAAGTATCATTGAAGTTATGATCATTTTACATTAGCCACCTCAAACGCTAGCCATACAAAGGAGCTCCATTGAAAAGTAAGTTCTTTTTATAAACCTTGGTTCTACTTTTGGGTTTTCACAAGGAAGATGTATTTTACATGGTGATCTAATGGTTCTAGTATTGAAGAATACATAAAACGAGTAAAGTCATTTAGGAGAATAGCTCTATACCCGAATTTAAAGGATGATGCTTGCATATGGTGGGACTCATATGTAATTAACTTTGAAGAGACCAAGGCACTTTCAAATAAGGAATATTAGAAACTATACCTAGATAGATGGTTTCATACCAAGAAGAAGGATAATGAGATCTGTAGGGGTTTATTTTCATATGGTAACTCCATATTACAAGTTCATGGATGTATTCAGTAAGAAAGATCATTGTTCTATTAACCCCAATTGAAAACAAAATTCCATCAATATTAACTTGGCTAAAAGATTGCAAGTTCTCGCAAAGAATATTCAAAGCACTGAGGTTGAGGGTGAGAATGTTCTAATTTTTAAAGATTTGAAAATCACTATGGATAAATATGGGTTGCATTATTATTTTCATGCTATGGATATGAATGATGTGCATATTGTTTTGGGATATCCTTGGATGGACTAAGTTTGTACAATTAATATTAATATGCAAAATAAGTTTTTGAAGCTTTGGTATAAGAAAAATAAAATTACACTATAGGATATTTCTCTTAATAAACAAAAAGGGCTCAAGGTGTTAAATTTTCTCTTAAGCAGTTAAGTGTGTTCAATATTATTTAACTTTAGACCATTAAAATAATAATTGCATGCATAAGGATCACTAAAAGAAAGGCATCCACAATATACAAAATATTTATCTTAGGAAACCCTCGTGGGGGAGAAAACCCAACAAAGCTTGTTCAATATAGATTCTTCAACAAGTATAATGTCTCTCTCAAGAGATCTCTCTCCAAACAGAAGATAAACCATAAACCCTAACCAAAATAGGGTAGCGCACCTCTAGACCAAGATAGTCCTCTAACAGATAACCAAAACCCTTCATCAGAACACCCTTCCTTTGTAGCTGCATCTCCTCCTCGACTTGCATACTTTTCTTTTGTGAGAGAGCTTGTTGTGTGTGTTCTCCAAATGAGGCACCTAGCCTCTTGTAAATACAGGTTGAGCCACCCAGAATTAGGTGAGGGCCCACTTGTACACTTTACCCCTTTTAATTTACAATTGACTTTTGTCAAGGCATAATAGGGCCAACTTAACAAATAATATAATATTGTTCTTTAGGTGTTTTTCTTGGTTTACTACAATATGGATACAATAAGAATATCTTCCGAAGCTACTCAAACTTCAATACTCCCTCTTAACAAGGAAGGTATTCTTTTGGCACGATCATCGCGACTGCTACTGCTCTTCTGTAGACTTGACCATTGACTTGTTGAATTTCCACAAATCTCTATTGAAGAAGGTTTTCAACCACATCAACATCCAGGGTTTCATCATCCATCCGAGATTTATGTCATAATGGGGCTTTAACTCGCCAGTTCATAAGGAACTAGTAACTTGCCAGCTCACACATAATCTAACATTTAGTTCATAAAGAACTAGTAACTCACCATCTCACACAAAATATGGCATCTAGTACACAAGGAACTAATAACTCGTTAGCTCACACATAATTTGACATCTAGTCCACAAGGAACTAGTAACCTCTGGTTGAAAAACCAGGCAACTGGTCCACAATGACTAGGCATCTAATATCAATGATTAGGCGATGTAGTGCACACACACTACCCATTTAGCCCAAGGCTAGGAAACACCTCCAACCACACAGGTTGGCCCACCATATTGAAAAGTTGGGTAACTAACCAACCCTGAAGGCATGGCATCTGTTGACCTTGTGCGAGGTCATGCTAACTGGTGCCATAGTCAGTAAAGTGTGTACCCGACTATTTCACTGGAGTAGCTGTATCTCAGCATACCAGAATATTTCATTGGAGCAGAATTCTACGTACCAGACTTTTTCACTGGAGTAGCAGTAACTCGATGTACCAGACTATTTCACTGGAGTAGCCCTTTGCATACCAGACTATTTCACTAGAGTAGTAGTAATGTGCCTGTGAATGACTACCCACTGCTATTGTCACTTGTTGAAGTTACTGCCCTGGAATCAAATATGTAACTCATCACTCCCTCTTACTAGGAATGTCCTTCTGGACCACACCAAGCTTGTCTCTTAAGTACACAAACTTCACTCTTGACAGAGGCTTGGTCAACACGTCTGTTATTTGCTCATCTTTAGCGACATATTGGAGCTTCACTGCTCCCTTTTGTACCATATCTTTGATGAAATGGTACATGATCTCGATGTAATTGGACTTGTCATGGAACACTGGGTTCTTTGTCAACTTCACACAACTCTGGTTGTCACACCGTATACAATTCGCCTCTAACTCGAGATCAAACAATCCTGTAAGCAGCTTCCGAAGCCACACTGCCTCGTTGCTAGCTGAACAAGATGCTATATACTCTGCCTCAACCGTACTAAGCGCCACACTAGTATGCTTCCTTATGAACCATGAGATCATAGTTGATCCCACACTGAAGCAATATCTAGATGTACTATTCTGGCCTGCAACATTACCGACCCAATATGATCAGTAAAGCCTTGTAGGATTATCTCATGATCTGAAGCATGTATGAGTCCATAATCAATTGTACACTTTAGGTACCTCATTACATGTTTTGTTGCAATCAAGTGAACACTTCTCGGCTCAACCATGTATTGACTCAATGTGTTCACCACAAAACATATATCCGGCCTCGTGTTCGTTAGGTACATCAATGAACCAATCATTTTTCTATACAAGGTGGCATCCACTGCCTCTAAAGATGTATCACTCAATAAATTTATATTTTTTTCCATCGGTGTAGGCATAGCCTTACAATCCATCATTCTGAATCTCTTCAGAATCTCAACAACATATTTTCCTTGATTAAGGAAAATCTCACTCAGTCTCTGCCACACCTCTAGACCTAGAAAATAATGCATCATGCCTAGGTCTTTCATCTCAAACTCTGCATCAAGCTTCCTCTTACTCTTAGTGATGAGCTTCTCGTCTCCTGTTATAAATAGGTCATCAACATATAACAATAGTATCATTGGTTCACCATCCACAACCTTGAAGTACAGGTTGGAATCTGCTTTACTTTTGGTAAAGCACAAGATCATCAGGAAGCTGTAAATTCTACCGTACCATGCTCTGGGTGCTTGCTTTAATCCATACAAGGATTTCTTCAATCTACACACACATGTCTAACTGTCATCGAAACCTTGTGGTTGCTCCACATACACTTCCTCTTCTATTACACCATTTAGAAAAGTTGTCTTCACATCCATCTTGTGTATCTTCCATTTCATCACTGCAATTATCGCAATTATAGCTCTAATTGAAGTGTATCTCACCACATGAGAAAATGTTTCCTCATAATATATTCCTTCTTTCTGGGAGAAACCACGTGCCACAAATCTTGCCTTGTACTTCTCTATACTTCCATCTGCTAAATGTTTTGTCTTGTAAATCCACTTGGAACTTACCACTGTCTTCTCTTTTGGTCTCAAAACCACATCCCAAACACCATTCTTTACAATGGAATGGTATTCTTCAACCATGGAATCCTTCCATTTTTTCTTGTCTGTAGCCTCTTCATGTTGAATTTTTCATAAGAGATGATATTGTATGTGAATGAATATCTTATTACAATGATGAGTGTTCTATATATAAAGAAGATATGGTGACCATCCATGAAGAGATGTGTCCCTTGGGTAATAAATATATTTATACTTTATATTATATTATACATAGAATATAGATATACTTTATTATATATATCTATACTTTATATTATAAATATATTATTACATTCATAATATTATAATTAATAATATTGCTTATTAATTAATAATCATATTATTAATTATCGATATAGTAGAATGTCTTTCTGATGTTGCCCAAACACCAACACTCCCTCTCAATGAGGGAGACATTCTACATTATGCCAAGATTACTCTGAAGATTACCATTGAAGATTACATGTGGGTAGCTCTCAAATAGCTTCAACATGTCACCATGACATCCATTACCTTGCAATGCATTTGTACCTCATCATGTGCACCCTTGTGACTTCAAATCCAATGTATCCAAGGCTCGTGTGTAGTTCTCAAATAACTACAACATGTCCCTAAGACATCCACTATGCTACAATGCATCAATACCTGATCATGTGCACCCTTGGTCTCAGTGCCAACCCTTTTTCATGATGGATGAGATCCACCTGTTTTAGTGCCAACCCTTTTTCATGTTGGATGAGAACACTCAATGCCAACCCTTTTTCATGCTGAATGAGAACACTCAGTGCCGATCCTTTTTCATGTTGGATGAGTTCCACATGTATCGGTGCCATCCCTTTTTCATGCTGGATGAGAACACTCCCTTTGAAGATGGACCACGCCAAGCTTTTCCTTGAAGTACTCAAACTTCATCCTCGACAGTGGCTTTGTAAACACATCCGCAACTTGATCCTTTGTAGTCACAAAACTGGAGCCTCACTACTCCCTTCTGCACTATATCCCTGATATAGTAATATCTAATATTAATATGATTCGACATGTCATAGACCATGGGGTTCTCTGATGACTTCATGCAACTCTCGTTGTCACACCAAATGTAGGTCGCCTCCATTCCGAGACCAAATAACCCATAAAAAATTTCTCGGAGCCACACTGCTACTACACATGCTGCTAAATACTCAGCTTCAACTATACTGAGTTCCACACATGATTGCTTCCTGCATCCGGTGGAGCCTCCTTACTATAGTACCCATCTCCCTCAGGAACTAACCGTCCAACTCCCTTTTGAGCAGTAAATATCGACTAAATATTCAACCTGATAACTTCATCACTTGTCCTCTAGAGCAAGTTTCGTCATCCTCTTCTTGTAGGTCTTACCTACAAGTCAAATTTAGCCCAATAGTCTGCAATTTCTGAAGCCACACTGCTTCATACCTTGTTTCACATGCATACTTAGCTTCATCCATACTGAGCGCCACACATGACCGCTTCCTACATTTGGCGGAGCCTCCTGCTCCTTACTGTAGTACCCAACTCCCTCTGGAATTGACTGTGTGACTCCCTCTTGAGAAATGAATATCAACTGGATCTTCAACTTGTTGACTTCATCAATTTTCCTCCAGAACAAGTCTCATCATCCTCTTCTTTTAGGTCTCACCTACAAGTCAAATTCAGTCCAATAATCAATAATTTTTTAAGCCACACTGCCTCACGAGTTGTTGCACATGCTACCACATACTTTGCCTCAACCGTACTGAGTGCTACACACTACTGCTTCTTGTTGCTCCATGAAACCATATTGGATCCTAGACTGAAGCAATATGTTGAAGTACTCTTCCAATCAGGAATACTACCGACCCAATAGGAATCTGGATATCCATATAACCTGAACTCATGGTCTGTCACATACATGAGACCATAATTCAGATTTAATACCATAGGTGTAGCCATTGCCTTGCTATCCAACATCCCGGACCTCTTCAAGATTTCTAATGTATACTTCCCTTGATTAAGAAAGATATCATACTATCTCTGCCATACCTTGGGACCCAAAAAGTAATGCATAATCCTAAGATCTTTCATCTCAAACTCAACAACCAATTTTTCTCTTAAACGTTGAGATGATATTTTCCACACTTGTTTAGAAATAGGTCATTCATATACAACAATAGTATTACCGAACCATTATCCACAACCTTAAAGTAAAGGTTAGGATTTGCATTGTTGTTTGTAAATCCTAAGCTCGTCAGAAAATTGTCGATCTTGCCATACTATGCTTTGGGTGTCTACTTTAATCCGTATAAATCCTTCTTCAATCTGCACACTGAGTGTCCCGCAGTTGTCACGTACTCAACAAAGTGTTCTGTGAATGTAAGGACCATTCTTCCCGATCAGGTTGTCATCTATGCCACATGAATAATTTTAGTCCTTCTGGATGTTGAAATCCACGCACTTTGAGTCTTATGTCCTTAGAAGACTGTGCCAGGGCCATTCTCCATTAGTCAAATTACCATGACCAATCCCAGGAAAATGTCAGCCCGATGCTGAAACATTAACACTTAAGAATAACTTCTGAAATTACATAAAATCTCAACACTCCCTCTTAATGAGGAATGTATTAGATCCAACAAAGACTCTAACACTGTCGCCATCCACACAAGCACATGACCATTGACTGTTGGACACATGAATCTATACATCAAAGGAAATCCATAGTGACTTCACAGCATGCATCCAGGGATGGTGGGTAGCTCTCTAATAGCTACAACATGTCATCATGAGACTATCCAGTTTCCTGTAGAAAACATCCGATGCCATCACTCCCTCTGAGGCTATATAGTCTTCGAAGTCATCTACTCCCTCTACATTTGCTGACCTCCTCTTCTTCTTCATTACATGGATGTGCACAACTCTATGTCTGGATAGTCTTGCTTCATGTTGCTTCCTGTGACTGTCATTATGACTCCTTCTCAGAGCTATTACTTGTGACGTGTCGTGAACAAGAAACAAGAACAACAAAAAATCATCTCCTAGAGGAGATCAATTTATCTTGTGCACAACTATATACAATGTCCCTCGAAATGATACGTATTCTACTAACACACATCCGTCATATACTCGATGTCATACAACTAACCATGTTGATTTTCTAGTGTTAAATTAGACAAACACAATTTTCTGCAAGTGGTAATTACTTCCAACAATATTACTTTAGCTCTAGAACATCACTAAGTAATTGCACTCAGAAAATTTCAACTACTTAGAAACTTCGACCTCTACCTTAGATCAGTTCCCATGTGTGTGAGAGAAAAATATGTGTGTCTATTGTTGTGTCTTTTATAGTAATATTAAATTGATCCAAAAAGACATGTCTCTTTGAAAATTAAATTTAAAATTAAATTAAATTTACTTTCTTAAAAATAATTGGAGAATACCTCCAGTAACTACCCAAAGATTAATTTGGTTATAATCCATCCACATAGGATTTGACTTTGTTGAATTGTTCCTCCATAATTCATGCAATTCTTTGCATAAATATAGGTAGAAGTAAGTATGCAATACATTCCTCATATTTAGGTAATTAGACATTTTTACTAGAAATTACTGCCCACCATAATTTATGGAATTCTTTCTATAATTTAGGTAGGAGTAAAAAGTAAATATGTTGTACATAGATATTGCAACAACCCCATAAATTTAATACTCCCAAGACTTTACTCTACTCTCATTTTCCTCTGTGATGGAGTCAACCGCTTTGATACCATGTTGAATTTTTCATAAGAGATGATATTGTATGTGAATGAATATCTTATTACAATGATGAGTATTCTATATATAAAGAACATATGGTGACCATGGTGACCATCCATGAATAGATGTCTCCCTTGGGTAATAAATAAATTTATACTTTATATTATATTATAAATATAATATAAATATACTTTATATTTATACTTTATACTTTATTATGTATATTTATACTTTATATTATAAATATATTATTACATTAATAATATTGCTTAATAATTAATCATCATATAATTAATTATCAATCTAGTAGAATGTCTTTTTTATGTTGCCCAAACATCAACACTTCATAATTGGTAGGCTCAACATTAATAATGTCACTTAACAATGCCACATAACTAGAGTATGGTCGTGGTCTCTTGCTTTCTCTGAAGCATCCATCTGGGGCGCCATAATTTTCTGCATTCTAAATCATTTCTCAAGCCCAAGCTGGTCTTCTCTTCTTGGTATTCATCTTTCGGGATGAATCAATATGTATCTGTGGTTCTTCTATATCATGATCTTCTAGTACAAAATCATCATCTGCATCTGTATTTGTAACTCTGGGAGCTTCAGGTTCTTCATCTTGGACCTCATCTAAATGATTTTGTCTCGATCTACTGAAAAGTTGTATCCTCGTCGAAGGTGACATCTCTGCTAGTCTCAATATGTCAGTGACCAGGGATGTAGACTCTGTATGCCTTCAATGTCTCACTGTATCCAACAAATATACCCTTCTTTCCTGAAGGGTCCAACTTTGATCTCTTGTCCTTGGGGACATGCACATACACTGGACAACCAAATATCCTCAAGTGGTTGACCTTTGGATTTTCACCTATAAACATCTCTTCTGGTGTCTTGCTCCCAAGTATGCAGTAGGGACTTATGTTCTGTACATATACAACAATTCTGGTTGCTTCTTCCCACAGATGCATCGGTAAGTCTTGATCATGAATCATGTCCTTTACTGATTCCATGATTGTATGATTCTTTCTTTTTGCCACACCATTCTGTTGAGGATTGTAGGGAGTGGAGAGCTCCCTCTTAATCCCAACTTCCTTGCAGAATGCCTTGAATTCATCTGATGTGAATTCTCCTCCATTATTTGATCTTAGTATTTTTATATTCTTTTCAGACAAGTTTTCAACAAGTGACATGAACTTTTTGAACTTGTTGAATACTTCACTTTTAGCCTTCAAAAAATAAATCCAAGTTTTATGTGAGAAGTTATCAATAAATGAAACATAGTATACATACCTGCTAAGTGAAGCGACTGACATCGGTCCACACACATTTGAATGTATAATGTCCAATACTCATTTGGATTTGCTATCATCGCTTGGGAATGGTTTCTTCATGTTCTTTCCTTGAGCGCATCCCTTTCATATGCCTTCATGATTCACTTTGATCTCTGGCAAACCTGTCACCATCTTTCTCTCGATCAGTAGTGCTTTGTAATGTATGTGAACAAATATTCCATGCCATAACTCACTTGGAGTAACTATACTGTGTACCAATGCTGAAATTGAATGTCTCTTTAACTTGTATAAACCTCCTTCTTGGACACCAATCACTACAACATCATCAATAGATTTTCCTCTTGGCCACATGAGGACTTCACCATCAATGAAAGTAACTCTAAATCCTTTCTCATATAAAGTTGAGAAATAAAGGAGATTCTTCTTCAAACCAGGGACATACAAAACACCCTTCATCTTCATAGGTTTTCCAGAATCCAATTTGTAAGATGCTTCTCCTACTCCTTTAATGGGCTACTGATAGTCATCACCGAGCTTCACCTTGTGAGGTGAATCTTTCTGAACTAGATCTAAGAGAGACTCCTTGTAACCAATCATGTGCTTAGAAGCACCACTATCAATAAGCCATGTGTCACTTCCATGAGTGACTTTACCTGTAAGAAATGAGAACAATACATATTCTTCACTTCAGTCTTCTTATTTGGTTTTCTCATGATGATGTTCATCATCTTATGCGGCATGAGCATGATGTCTTTTATGCTTTCCTTTTCTGACTTGACCTTTGGATTTGGGACACTTTATGGCAATGTGTCCCATCTTTTGATAGATGTAGCATCTGTGGGCTTGATTTTCTTCATCTCCTAGTTTCTCTTCTCCTGCTGCCAATATAGCTTCTTCCCGAGTACGATCCTCCCATAGTCTGATAAACCTTGTAGGCCTTCTTCTTGAACATATACCTTGAATGAATGATTCCCAAGATCCGGGGAGACCATTCAATGTAGTCATCACCAACTCAACTTCTTCGATTGTGTCTCCAATGGCTTCAAGTTGTTCTTTGATTTGAGACACCCTTGTGAAGTTTGATTGGATAATTTATGAACTCTTCATCTTCACATTCTTGAGTTGTTTACTCAAGGTCATATTTCGGTTAATATTCTTGCCTTCATATAATTGGGATAAGGCATCAAACATTTGCTTGGGAGTTGTCGATGATGAGACATGGAGGATCAGATGATCCTTGATAGAATCAACAATGATTCTCTTTGCCTTAAATAGGTTCTTTTTGTACTTTTCTTTGGCCTCATCTTCATCTGGTTCTGGAACTTATTCTTTTATGAAATATTCTAGATCATTCTCTTCTAGAATGAGCATCACTCTATACTTCCATGCTCGAAAGTTATCAACACCTTCAAGCTTCTCATCAAACTTGGTACTGGGAGCCATCCCGTCCTTGAAAAGAAATCTAATAAGAGAAATACAAACTTTTCAAAGAAAGGTTTTGTACTTACCAGAGAGTGTTATGCCAAGGTGATCAGTTCCAACTTCAATCTACAACTGCCAAGACATCTTGAGCTAGGGTTTATGAGAAAACCCTAATTTTTTAAAATGTGAATTTTGGAATTCTGCTCCAAGGGAAAGGTGAGCCCTCTTAGGAGAACTCCTTGGTAGTTTTACTTTTACCAACGTCCTCCAGAAAGTGAGTGAAATCACCTTCTAGGGTTTTGGGTAGCTGCCGACGATTGCAACACCACTTGCAGATTTCAAAAATTCGTCAAAATAAGAATCTAAACCCAAGGGAAGATGCAGCAGGGTTAGGAGAGTCTTCCTATGATCCCAACTTCCCTAGTGAGTTCTTCTAAATTGTGAAAATGGATTCTTTCAGGCCCACTCTGATACCATGTTAACTTTTCTCTTAAGCAATTAAGTGTGTTCAATATTCTTTAATTTTAGACTATTAAAACAATAAATGCATGCATAAGGATCACTRAAAGAAAGACATCCACAATATACACAAGATTTATCCTGGGAAACCCTCATGGGGGAGAAAACCTACCAGAGCTTCTTCAATATTGATTCGTCAACAAGTACAATGTCTCTCTCAAGAGAGATCTCTCCAAACATAAGATAAATTAGAAACCCTAACCAGAATAGGGTAGTGCACCACTAGACCAAGATAGTTCTCCAACAGATAACCAAAACCCTTCACCATAACAGAGTTGTTGATGATGAGACATGGAGGATCAGATGATCCTTGATAGAATCAACAATGATTCTCTTTGCCTTAAATAGGTTCTTTTTGTAATTTTCTTTGGCCTCATCTTCATCTGGTTCTAGAACTTATTCTTTTATGAAATATTCTAGACCATTCTCTTCTAGAATGAGCATCACTCTATACTTCCATGCT
>ML786577.1:549930-567292 GCA_009831015.1 Picea engelmannii | reverse complement strand
TAAAGCAACTTATTTGTAAAAGTGAGGTTAATTGGAGGGGTATCATCACCACATGGTTCTTTGGTTACCGTTTATGTGTTTTTTTAAAAGGGCATAACTTTCACATCCAAAGTCCATTTTCAGTGCCATTTTTTTAAACCGCCTAACTTTTCGAGATCTTCCCATCCAGATCATCAATTTCGGTTTTTAAATCCATATTATCTACACATTTAATATGGCTTCTTCCAGTAATCTTTTGCTTACTAGCACCAACTACTTCCAATGGAAATATCAAATGGAGGATTTATTAAGAAGTAAAGGCTTGTACCATATTACCTTGGGAAAGAAAAAAGAACCCATTGATGTTGATAAGAAATTAAAATGGACTAATAAGAGTGTTGAAGCATGTGGATTGATCGTAATGTCCATCTCTCCCAATTTAAGGTTCCACCTTAAAGAAATTGATGACCTTGATGAATCTTGGGAAAATCTTGAATCTATGTTTGGTAAACACAATATTATTTGAGCACATCAGTTAGAAAATAAAATACTGACTTCAAGTCCAAATGATTTTTCTTGCATTGAAGACTATCTGTTTAAGTTTAAAATGCTCATAATTATATGGGAAGAATGTGAGATAATGTTGGAGGAAGAACGTTGCATATATATTATTCTTTATAAGCTAGGTAGTGCATATTATTTGTTTGTATCTACCTTTTATGCCATGAGAGAGACTATAGGGAAAGCTTATAAAAAACCCACTCTTGAGTCAATTTGTGATGCTTTGATTAGAGAGCAAGATAAGCATGTACAACTTGGAGCGATCATCACTGCAAGTACCTCCAAAAAAGCCTTGGTATGTTAGGGTCCTAACCCACACATAAGTAGAACAATATATTCAAATGTAATAAATGTCAATATTAATAAGGCCTTGCAATAAAATAGAATAAGTCGAATGTAAGAAGACCTAATTGAAGCTTCCACTTCTAGAAGGATCTTCCTCTAGATGCTTCTTTTGATAGAAATATTTAGTATCAATAGGAGTCGAGGGTATGGGAACCCTAGCTTGGAGATTATTGTAATAGAGCTCTGCTTGACTGGAGGTTGCCCCCTCGAAGAGGCCCGTGAACATTGCTCTCAGAATCAAAGTGCTATTTCTGTTGTTATTCTTATATCATTTTAGTGTTATTGTGGTCATTGTTCTAGTTATATTACTGTTATTCTGTCATTTCTAGCATTTTATTTCTATTTTGCATACTTTTAATATCTTCTACATTACAAGTGGTATCAGAGCACTTTCCTTGGCAGAAATTGTGGGTAAATTTTTTTTCAGGGTAGAGACGTATTCCAGCATCTTTAAGCCACAAAGATTTGTTGTTACGCGCATAACCCGCAGTTGAGGGATTCATACATGTAGGAAATACAAGTGGTTCTTAAGCACACATCTGTTGTCCACCCTTGTAACCCTTGTTGGTACCCCTTCGAGTGGTAGCGCATCAGACAACACCTGTGTACAGATCGACCTAGATTTCCTAAAGCCCTCTTTAGATAAACCGATCAGCCACATGAATGCTATAGTGACACCAAGAACAACACTCGGGAAGATACTCTCTAGTACCTGGGTAGTCGGGTAGTATGGCTAAGGGTACGGTCTATCCTCTTTAGTTAGTTCCCTGAGATATTAGGCCGAATACTACTATTGGACCCCGCACGTATATCAGAGAGATACAACACAGGGCAAACCATTGTCTGTAGAACCCTTGAATAGCTAACCCTTGGGGACAACAACATAAACAAATCAAAACAGACAAGATCTATTGCGGCACAACTATGTTCGGGTTTCCAAGTAACTACACATTTCTTCCTGGTTAAGAATTTGTGCATTTCATCACTGTAGTATTCTTCAGACCGGAGTTTGGAATTTTTTTCACCATTATTTGAGACCTATTCCATTGAATTCGTCTCTTCTCCCTTATCACATTCATACATATCATTTTTCGGCAAAAGTTTTTACCGCACCCGCCCCTTTTCGGTTCCCTCGTCCTCATGGCCCATACTCGTAGCCAAGACTTGGAAGCTCACTTCAATACCTTGCAATCTAGTCTCATCAAGACCCAATAAGAAGTGAAACAACTCAGTGCCAATGTTGCCACCATCAATACAACCATGCAATCCTCAATGGAGGAAATCAAACAAGACCTCACCACCCAGCTTGAATCTGTCTTTTCATCACTCTGCACGAAACTACATATCCCTACAGATAACCCTTCCTCTTCCTCACCTCCACATACTGAAGGTGACCATTCCTCTCATTCCCATAACTTTTAGAACCATCACTTTCAATGTGATCTACGCCTTCCATGGGTGGATGTAACCAAATTTGATGGCTTGGACCCCATTGGTTGGGTAACCCAAATGGAACATTATTTCCCTTTATACGACATTACAGATGACTTGGCCAAACTCCGTTATGGTGTTCTCCATCTAGATAAATAATGTTGGCAATGGTGGCAATGGAGAAAAACTTCCCGTCAAGGGTATATTGCTCGGACACACTTTGTGGCAGAGATTTATGAACACTTTTGCATTGACACAAACCATTTGGGCCATTTGAAAAAGTTGAAACAATCAGAAACAGTGGAAGACTTTATAGCTGCCTTTGAGCACCTGGGTTTTCGGACAGAGGGCATGTCTGATGCCTTTTTCTGAGAGTGTTTTATCAGTGGTCTCAAGGATGAGATTCGGTCCCATGTCCTCATGGATCGGCCTCAAAGTTGGGTGGAGGCTACTAAAAGAGATAAAGAATCACAACAGGTTGTATCTTCTCAAAACCGAAAACCCTCCTTTATCCCTCGCCCTAAACCAGTAAATCCCACTACTCCCTCAACTCCACTAAAGATCCAAAAATTGACCACGGATGAAATGGATGAACGCCAACTCAAAGGCCTTTGTTATAATTGCGATGAAAAATATTTCCAGGGCCACAAGCGTAAGGAACAAAATCTTTTTATGGCCATCTTCAAGGATATTTCGGAAGAGGATGTTGAAACTCCCCTTGTGTCTGAGTCACCTGAAACCACTGACATAAACCCTCCCTCAAACCCTCATGAAGTAGAACTGATCATTTCCCTCAATGCTCTCACTGGATTCTCCGCTCCCCAAACCCTCAAGCTAATCGGTTATATCAAACATCGAAAGGTCATCATTTTGGTTGATAGTGGAAACACCCATAATTTTATTCATCGCCGCATTGCCCAAGAAACTCATTGCTACATCCATGCCATCAATAATTTCCAAATCATGATTTCCAATGGTGGCTCCATGAAATGTGGAGGGCATTGTGAAAATGTGCATCTCCAACTTGGTGACTACCACCTGAAATTTCATATGTTTGCTATCGACATGGGATGTTGTGACATTGTGTTGGGTGCAAACTAGCTAAGGACTTTGGGTCCCATTCTCATGGATTTTAAGGAATTAACCATGCAATTCAACCAGGAGGGCCACCAATATAAGTTCCAAGTCATCACCGTCGGTTCACCTGAGATCATTAGTTCCCATTGCATGGAAAAACTGCTCAAAAAAGGTCATTCTAGTGTTATTTCCCAACTCCATGCCATACAGGCAACAGAGACACCCTTGGTGCCACAAGACCTCCAAGCCATCCTTTCTAAACATCAAGTGGTATTTTCCGCTCCCCAGGGACTCCCTCCTTCTTGTGGTGTTCAGGATCATTCCATTACACTTGTACCTGGAAGCCTTCCTCCCAATATCCACCTGTATCGTCACCCCTTTTCCCAAAAAAATGAAATTGAGAAAATGGTCCAGGAACTTCTTAATGCAGGCATTATCCGCCCTAGTATGATCCCCTACTCTTCTCCTATGGTCATGGTCCTGAAGAAAGAAGGTTCTTGGCAAATGTGTCTTGATTTCTATGCCCTCAACAAACTAACCATTAAAGACAAATTTCCCATTCCTGTCATTGATGACCTCCTGGATGAATTGAGTGGCACCTAATTCTTTACTAAAATTGATCTTCGTTCGGGCTACCACTAGATACGTATGAAAGAGGAAGACATTCCCAATACTACCTTTAGAACTCATGAGGGCCACTATGATTTTTTGGTCATGCCCTTTGGCTTGTGTAATGCCCCCTCCACCTTCCAAAGCCTCACGAATCATGTTTTCCATCCTTTTATCTGTCATTTTGTCTTAGTTTTATTTGATGATATCCTTATCTATAGAAAAACTTGGACATACCATCTTATTCATGTGGATTGAGTTCTCCATCTACTCTCTCAACACCAACTTTTCCTGAAATAGTCTAAATGTGCTTTTGGCGCCTCAGAAGTAGAATACTTGGGTCATATGGTTTGAAAGGATGGCGTCAGGGTGGATCCAAAAAAGATTGAAGTTATGAAAGACTGGCCTCAACCAAAGAATCTCAAAATATTGCGTGAATTTCTGGGCTTAACAGGTTATTATCACAAGTTTGTTAAGAATTATGGAAAGATTGTAGCACCTCTCACTGCTCTCCTAAAAAAGAACTCTTTCACTTGGACTCTAGCCACTACTCAAGATTTTCAAACCTTGAAGATGGCCATGTGCACCACTCCAGTCCTGGCCCTTCCTAATTTCACAAAGACCTTTGTCTTGGAGTCCCTTTTTTCTCTTTCCTTCATTGTACCATATTGGCTCCAAGCCATTCGCTAGGAATGGCTACAAGATCCCAAAAGTTTGCATATGATCCAACAATTGCAGTCCAATGCTCCAGCTTCCCCAGGGTACTCTTGGCTCCATGATGAGATTCGATACAAAGGCCATTTTTATTTAAGTAAACAATCAAATCTTAAATCCACGGTACTTTTTGAGATTCGTGCTACACCCACAACAGGGCACTCCTGGTTCTCCAAAACCTATGATAGGGTCAAACGTTCTTTTTTCTTGGATGGTATGAAACATGACATTCATAATTTTTTTGCTAAATGTGATGTGTGTCAATGCAACAAGGGAGAAACAATCAAATCTCTGGGCACACTACAACCACTTCCGATTCCACCTGCTATTTGGAAGGACATCTCTCTGGATTTTATCACAGGCTTACCCAAATCAGGAAATAAATCAGTCATCATGGTGGTTGTTGGTTGCCTTTCCAAGTATGCTCATTTATGCGCTCTTCAACACCCATTTACAACATCCACGGTGGCTCAAATTTTCATGGATCAGGTCTTCAATCTTCATGGCATGCCGCACTTTATTGTTTCTGATCGCGACCCAACTTTCACAAGCAATTTTTGGAAAGAACTATTCAAGCTACAAGGCACCCAATTGCATCTCATCATAGCTTTTCATCCCCAGACTAATGGTCAAACGGAAGTTGTCAACAAGTGTTTGGAAATATATTTGAGGTGTTTTGCCTCAAAAAATAAAAATCAGTGGGATCAATGGTTACCCCTAGATGAATGGTGGTACAACACTTAATACCATATAGCCACATGCATGACTCCTTTTGAAGCAATATATGGATATAAGCCACCTTCAGTTTTATCATACTTACCTAGTGTCTCGAAGGTCCAGGTGGTTGACCAAACGCTTATAGTTTGAGAGGCTATTCTCTGTACCCTCAAAGAGAATTTGGTCATGGCACAGAATCGCATGAAGCAACAAGCAGATCAAGGTCTCTCTAAATGTCAATTTGTAGAAGGGGATTAGGTGTTTCTTCGATTGCAACCTTACAAGCAAACTTCCCTCAAGGCTGAGCATTGTCAGAAGCTAGCTCCCAAATTTTATGGTCCTTATACCGTTCTCAAGCATGTGGGACAAGTATCCTATCAATTAGTTTTTCCCATTCATTCGAAGATACATCCTTCTTTTCATTTTTCATGCTTAAAGATGGTGATTGGAACTAAGTGACAAACTCAAACCAAACTTCCTGAGTTAGTTGAAGAAGGATCCATTTGGCTACAACCACAAGCAGTTTTGGACCAACATGAGCATTCCTGCATTAGAGAACCATCAAGAAAGTGTTAGTCCAATGGAAAGATACAACTCCAACAGATGCCACTTGGTAACCAGCTACCATTTTGCAGCAATTTCCACATCTGAAGCCTTGAGGTCAAGGTTGTTTTTAAGGGGGAGGACATGTTAAGGTCCTAACCCGCACATAGGTAGAACAATATATTCAGATGTAATAAAGGTCAATATTAATAAGTCCTTGCAATAAAATAGAATAATTCGAATGTAAGAAGACCTATTATAAGCTTCCACTTCTAGAAGGATCTTCCTCTATATGCTTCTTTTGATAGGCATATTTAGTATACATAGGAGTCGAGGGTATGAGAACCCTAGCTGGGGATTATTGTAATAGAGCTCTGCTGGCCTGGAGGTTTCCCCCTTGAAGAGGACCGTGAACATTGATCTCATAATGAAAGTGTTATTTCTGTTGTTATTCTTATATCATTTCAGTGCTATTGTGGTGATTGTTCTGGTTATATTACTGTTATTCTGCCATTTCTAGCATTTTATTTCTGTTCTTCATACTTTTTATATCTGGTATATTACATAGTCGCTCAAGAGAAAGATAAACCAAAGAATCCCAAGAAGCAACATCCTTTCCACAACAATAAGAAACATAAGGGTCCCAAAACCACTCAAACAACTTTAGCTCCTAATGGTGACAAAGGAGCAAAATCTAAAAATAAGAAGACGGACAGACAATGCAATTTTTTTGATAAAGATGGTCATGATGAGCCCAAATTTTTCAAGAAGATGGACATGCACTTTTTACTTCTTGTTTCTCCTTCAATGCAACCTCTACTTCTTCTTATGATGAGTGGTTTATTGGTTCCAGAGAATCTTATCATATGGCCAAGGATAAAGACATATTTTCTGCTCTAAATGAATGCAACACCAAGAAAATATTTGTTGGTGATGATAGATATCTTAGTGTTGTAGGATCTGGAATAATTCAAGTAGATAATGGTAATTTCAATGATGTGTTATATGTTCCAAATATTTCTTATAACCTTCTATCATTATATCAAATCACTCATTCAGGTGAAGGTAAAACCATCGAGTTTTCACCTCACCAAGCTGTAATCAAGGATCTAAAATATCCTAAGCATGTTCTTGCAACTGGAATTGTTGACGATATTACTAGGTTGTACAAGTTTGATAACTTTGGGTCATCATATTTTCTATCAGTTTTTGTTTCTCATAGAGACAACTTGAGAAAACTTTGGCATGAGCGGTTTGGTCATCTAAACTATCACTCATTACAACAACTATGTAATCAACAGATGGTGACTAGTCTTCCTCTTGTTTCATGCACATATGGTGTTTGTGCCAGTTGTGTTCTCGAAAAACATCATCGAGACAATTTTGACAAACATGCCTCTTGGCACGCCTCGGGCCCTTTGAAGCTTGTTCACTGTGACTTGTGTGGTCCACTTTCTTCTCCTTCTTTTTCTAGGTGAAAGTATTTCTTAACTTTCATTTATGACTTTTCTAGACATACTTGGGTTTACTTCTTAAAACTTAAGAGAATTTTTTTTGATAATTTTTTGGCATACAAGGCCCTTATAGAAAAACAATATGGAAATCAAATTCGAAGGTTAAGAACATATATTGGAGGCAAATATGTGAACAATAATTTTACAAGTTATTGCGCTACACATGACATCCAAATGCAACACACTGTTCATATACACCACAACAAAATGGTGTTGATGAGAGAAAGAACCACACATTAAAAGAAATGGATAATTGTATGATCCAATCTAAGGGATTAAGTCTTAAGTATTGGGTGAAAACCATCAACTATGAAAATTACATAGTAAATCGCACTCCCACAAAGAACCCTAAAAATATAACACCGGAAGAAGCTTGGACCAAGATTAAACCAGATGTAAGTCACTTCCGTGTATTTGGTAGTATAGCACGGGATCACATTCCTGATGAGAAAAGGAACGCATTGCAACCTAAAAGTGAGAAGTGTATATTTGTTGGTTATTCTGAAGATGTCAAAGGTTATATACTTCTTCAACCACATTGTAATGAAATTATTATTAGAAGAGATGTTAAATTTGATGAAAATCTCTTGGCCTGAAAGCCATCTTTGATGTTTGTGCCTTCTTTTGTTCCTATTTTGGTTTATTCTTCAGATGATGACAGTGAGGATGAAAATCCACCTCAGCCTTCTCACCTTCCTCTAGATGATTCCTTTGAATTTGAACCAAAACCAACTCCACCGCTTCCTAGATGGGTTCGTTCAACATGAGAAGGAGCTAGTGATCTTGTCAGTGATATTTTAGATCAATGTCAAACACGTTCATAGTTCCAACGAGCCTCTTCTCTTTTGGCTTAAGTTTCAGAGACTCATGATCCAGAGACATTTTCAGAAGCTTCAAGTCATCCATCTTTGGATACAACAATGAATGAATAGTATTGTTCTTTAATGAAAAATGATACTTGGGATGTTGTACCTCTTCCAAAAGGAAGACAACTTTTTAATGTAAATGAGTCTACAGAACTAAGTATGCATCATATGCAAGTGTTGAAAGACACAAGGCTCAGTTAGTTTCCAAAGGATTTTCCCAAGTTGAATAAATTGACTATAATGAAACCTTTGCCCCTGTAGCCAAAATGAATTCCATCAGCCTTGTTCTTTCCCTTGCTACCTCACATAAATTGGAGTTCCATCAGATGGATGTTAAATCCATCTTATTTCATGGAGATTTGCAAGAATAAATCTACATGGAACAACCTCCTGGCTATGTACAGAATGATTATAGCCTTGTTTGTCGCCTTAATAAATCTCTTTATGGTCTTAAGAAATCTCCATGAGTTTGGTATGCCAAAATGAACAACTTTTCTATTGACACCAGATTCTCTAAATGCCATTTTGATCCTAATGTATATACCAAGAAAGTAGGAAGCCATCTCATAATCCTTGTTCTTTATGTTGATGACCTTATCCTTACTGGTAGTGACTCAAAAAATTTAAGACATGTGAAAACCAACCTTAATAAGAAATTTGAAATAACAGACTTAGGATTTTTGCACTATTTCCTTCGCCTCCAAGTTTTGAAAACCAATGAAAGAATTTTCTTTCCTAGTATAAGTATGCTTGTGACCTTCTTCGTCGCTTTCACATGAAATATTGTAAACCAACCCCTTCTCCCTTCCAGTATGGAGTCAAGATTGCTTCCACCTGTACTTCTTCTGAAGTTTATGCCACATTGTACCCTCATTTAGTTGGTAGCCTCTTATAATTGACTCATACCCTTCCTGATATTTCCTTTTCTATTGGTCTTGTTGACCAGTATATGCAAACATTCCATGAAATCCATTGGAAATCAACCAAAAGGATACTTCGGTATGTCTGTGGTACAGTTCAGTTTGGGATCCATTACAGTTCAGAGGGGACTCCTTTATTGGTTGGTTTCACTGATTCAGATTGGGTCGATGACCCTGATGATCAGAAGTCTAAGGTAAGTTATGTTTTCAGCCTTGGTTCAGGACTTGTCACTTGGTCCTGTAAGAAACAACAGGCTATTGCATTTTCTTCAGTAGAAAAATAGTACTGAGCAGTGGTAAATGCAAGTCAGGAAGCCTTGTGGCTTCAACATATCCTTTCAGAGTTTGGATTCCAACAACAACATATGACCAACCTTTTGTGCGAAAATCAGAGTGTCATCAAGCTCGCCAAAGACCCAGTTCAACATCAATGCAACAAACACATCGAGGTACACATGCACTTCATCAGAAATCTCATTCATGATCAAATTATTGAAGTGCTCTTTTTCCATACAAAAGATCAAGTTGCAGACATTTTCACAAAGTTTCTTATAGAAGAGAAGTTTTCCAAACTTCGATCTATGTTAGGATTTTAGGAAGTTGTCATTGAGGGGGGATAGGATCTAATGCCTCCTTCCTTTTCCTATTGTGTCACTATTGTAAATCCTTCAGTCCTATCCCAAGTTGTTCTTAAGGGGGGATATTAGGATATTTAGACACTTAGGAGTTAGTTAAGATCTACTTGTTCTAATGTGTCATTAGGTAAAACTGTGTTTCTTAGTGTGTTTCTTTAGTATGCATTAGTATGCATTTGTAGTTAGGAAATCTGGTGGTCACGATATGTTCCCAACCTTGATCTGTTGTTTAACACTCGATTGGTCCATGATCTCTATTTAAAGAGCATGGAGGGTCATTTTCCAATGATCGATTGTGAGAAACTCTCTTGTAAAATCTCTCTGTAATCTTTTTATTTTGCATTAATAAACTGCTCCAAGTGGCCGCATTAGATGGGGCCGTGGATGTTTCCCCATAGTGGTTTTACAACGTCAAAACATCGATGTGTTGATCTTTGATCTGGTTGTGTGAGTGGTTACAGAAGGTGTTCGTCCTCTGTTGGAATACTTGTGTTGTCAAACAAGGGTGTGGGGAAAAGAGAATATGCAGATCCAAAGGAATAACAACCCAGAAAAAAACCATAAAACCGAAATAATACTCTGCAAATTTTTTAAAAAGGGCGTATTTAGGCTTTATACCCCTGGATCTGACTGAAATGGTTGTATTTTGGGAAAATGGAAACCTTTTCATGTGAAAATAAAAGTGATCCTAATTGAAATGAGTTCTCCAGACACAATGGAACAATCCTCTTAGCTCATAAATGTACAAAATAACAGAAAATAGGGATTGTGCAACTCGACTTCACGATATCGATCTACAATGGGACCAGATATTCAAATAGGCTTTGATACCATGTTTGACAACATAGGTATTCAAAAAGAGGATGAAAACCTTCAGTAACCACTCACAAAACCAGATCAAAGATCAACACACTGATATTTTGATGTGGTAAAACCCCTATGGGTAAACATTCATGTCCCCGACCAACGTGGCCACTTGGAGCAATTTATTAATGCAAAAGAAAAATATTATAGAGAAATTTTACAAGAGAGTTTCTCACAATTGATCATCAACAAATGAACCCCCATGATATTTAAATAGAGATCATGGACCAATTGGGTGTTAAGCCATAGATCAATGTATTCGTTAAGACTGAGGAGAACATGAACCATCTGATTTCCTAACTACAAATGCATACTAATGAATACAAAATAAACACACTAAGAAACACACTTTCAATGACACATTAGACCAAGTATATCTTAACTAAATCCTAAGTGTCTAAATATTCTAACACACACACACACACATATTAACAAGTTTGAATCCAATAGTTCTCCGAATATCTCATAAGAATTGCATTGGTTGACAAAACACCATATATTTCATCATGCAAAGAATACAAAACTCTGCATATAGTGAACCACCAAATCAAAGAAGCTGACACATTTGATCTATAAGCATGGATACATTGCACAATTTGCATATAATGAATATAAGTAACAAATATAGTGAAGAATATTAGTAAAATGGCTCAAAATAGAGTGCAAGTGTAATGCATGGGAGGTTGCGCATTATTTTGGAGAAGGCTTCTTCTTTAACCAATCATATAAAGTAATGCCACCAATGTTTTCAAACAAACAAACAACTGCCAGCATATTCCATGGTCAATTTTGCTAAGAGTAATGAATTCAAATTTCTAATCATCGCTCATGTATTCATTCACTTATTTAACCAGAACCAAATTAAACTACTCATCATTGTAAGAAGGTACTTAATACAATGTGTTTCGAGCAGAAGAAAGGAAGAATGAAATGACAGGGGAAGGTCTCAAGGGTGTCGATAGATTTTATAAATGAAATGGTTAAAGAAAATCATGACAACGCACATGGTCATGATTTACTTCATGCAATACCCACCAAACCAATGCAACTTAAACACAAAGAACAAAAGTACTTGTAGAAAAATGTTCAGAGTGAGTAAAAGGGTCCATTTTACTTTAAATAGGTCGAATTTCATCTGTAGAATAACCGCTTCTCATATGTAGGTCAAATTTTGATGTCCAGCTGATCTCTTAGGTTATTGGTTACATTGATATTTATATTTTTCATCAATATATATATCATAGGCTTCTGTTTTAAGCATAACAAGATATCATAATGTAAATTGAGGCCTATTTTGCACCCCACGTTGAATTTCGTATAGTTTAGTAAAAACATAGATTTTTGTTCACAAAGAAAGATCCTCACTTTGTTTCCATTGTCGATAAACATGTTGGATGTTTTTCATCTTATGTTCAAAAACTATAGGTTCCACTGGACATTGCAACTTCCTTAATGGATTTATTGAATTAGAGTTTGACTTGTGTATTTTTGTTCAAATTTGATGTTAAAGTATCGATGTCTTTTTAAAACAAAAGGAATGATAACTTCATTGGGTATCTGTTTTTTTTTTTTAAAGAAAAGGAAGGATAGATTCATTGGTCTAAATCATGCAGCGAGATCAACCTGCATGCATTGACCATGGGATGATCCATAAGGATGTCAGTGGATCAAAACTTAATCGCTGCATCAACTAGGTGTGCATAATATTCGTAAATATTATCCTCTTTGTGCTAATATTCATTTTTAGTGTTAGTACTCAAATTCACAGTATTAAAATTTGGACTTTGGTCATGACAGACACGCTACTAGAAAAGTGACATTCCTGCAGTGCCATCATAAAACATTATATCACTTCCCAAAAATCTTTGAATTCTTCGCCATGTTCGTTTTTGGGCCATATCTAGATTGCTTATGTTATTTGAGTAAAATTATGGCTTGTTATAGAGCACCAAAACCCAAGTGCTAGGGAGACTGTTCAAAAGAATTTTTATGATTTTTTATAAAAGATGGGTCAGCAAGTCCAAAATCTCCATACAACCATTGTGCCCATAACTTGCATCAACAACTACACATGCCAGCATATCCCACAAGTCACATGCAGGGAGATCACAAGGGGCACACTGTTTACTTAACACATCAACAAGTGATTGAACCCTGGACAAAGATAAATGTTATGAAAAGATGCTCTGAGGGTTGTCATTGAGGAGAGATTGAAACAAATATCAAGAGCTTGAAACACATGTCAAGAGTTTTCCTTGGTGGTGTGAGATATATCTCTCTGCTGGAAAATGTCAATAGTGCCATGAGGAAGCATCAAGCTCAAGTCACGTGAAGGGGTATACTTCTTGCACAACTTATCAAAATAGTGCACCAACTATCAGAGGTTTTATTTAAGGAGTTGAAGATATCATTAACTGCTAAGTGACCATACCTTCATGAGTCAAATGATTTTTTCAAATATCAAAAGGAGTGCCCAAGTATTGGTAGCATTCACTCTCCCAACTATTGAGTAATAGTTTTGATGGTCATTCAAATATTAAACTCTGTCATTGCCCAAATTTGGATGAGCTATGTATTTAAATACCCACAAATTCATATCTGGCAATGGAAGTAGTGCAAGTGTATGGTGCCCTTTTTCTCAGATGATAAAAGAAGCGCATAACATATTGTATTATTTGCTCAAATTATTTAGTGCTGAGTAGATCTTAAGAAAGGATTGTTGCAATAGTAAAAGACAGTGAGAAATATCTTTTGCTGCAATACTTATTCATAGAGTTGAGTTAGATGGATTACATTGCCAAGGAATTTTCCATTGTGGAAAAGCCTAAATTTATACACAGTTTTTGAGCACCGGAATCCAAGCCAGAGAAACAGGTAGAAAATTAATAGTTGGCAGAGCGCATGGAAGCTGAAGACATTGGATCAATGTGATATGGGGATTTGAGGTAGAAAATTAGTGTATATATCCTTTCTAAATTCATGGTAGTCTTCTCCATAATCTAAAGGAAAGAAACCTGAGAATGGAGGTATCTTGAAAAAATACAAGAAAGTATCCTTGCATTTAATGATACATGGTGTCAGTGAACAGAAGATCAAATCCCAGATTTTATGAATTAGATCTATAAAATTAGGATGAATAAAGGATACAGGAAACAAAAGACAATTCTCATATTTTCAGCAGTCAAAGATCACAGGTGGTAGGGGATATCAGACCCACTTATTGAAGGCAGTGATGTAGCATTCAGTTCCAAGTTTTTTGAAGAAGAATTTGGATAGCCGAAGTAATCAATAATGAGATGACAGTCAATAGTGGCAGAGCATATTGTTAAGATTAGTTCTGGTCATCATAAAAAGAGGCAAATTTAGGGCTCCATTTCCAATCAAATGGTAATGAGTCTTCCAAAACCATTAAAAACCCACTTCCAAAATTAGTCCATTAACCTTGGTCGCAAACGGTTTTTGAAATTTCTCAAACGTTTGGGAGAAATATTTGTCTATTCAAAACGAAATTGCCTAGAATATTATCAATAGTCAAGCCATCATCTCTAGATTGCAACAGCTACAAGAATTGGGATAAACATTGAAAAATAAAGGCAAAATTTGCAGATCAAATCTTTGTTAAAGTTCATCCTAAGGCATAGAATCAGTTGATCGAAGATTAGCTCAAGATGCTCTGCAGTAAATTCGATATTTTTTTTAGATTGTGGAGATAATTTAATCCTTAGAAGCTGGAAACATATTAGATTGTATGACTTTTCTATAAATTAGTGAAATTTTCAATGTACAACATGTGGGGGTAGACTGGAGAGGCCCGAGAGGGTATTGAGGGAAGAGGTCTGATTTTCATCCTGCAAATGTACTCTGTATTTTTCTTTTTACATTTTCATGCTCAAAGCAACAAGCTGATGAATTTTTTATCCGGTCTATTTCTCTCATAGTTCAGTTTTCCATTGTTTGATGTATTATTATATAATGTCAATGGTGAGTTTTACAATTTATTAATCATCACACAATTTCAGATCTAATAACAATAGAGAATCTACTGTATATTGCCTGCAAATTGTAAGTTGTCTCTGGATATCTTGGTTCTGATTCAAAATAACATTTCCAATCAAAATATATTCTTGATGAATGTATAAGGATGAGCAGATTGCGAGCCTTATGTGTTTATGTATATGTCATTTTCTTCTATTTTAATTATGTTAATCAATTGTCTAACTATTTTTCATCTTACCTTTGACCTATGAGATGTTGCCTTTTAAGTTGGATTGAAGCCTGATTTCCTATGTTAGATGCTCTGCATTTCTCATCTTTCCTAACCCGTCTGATCCACCTTTCAAACCCAATACACATCTTTATCCATAAAATGATTTCAATAACTTGATGATGCCCTAGATTTCCCTTTAGCAGCCAAGTGCAACTTTAGGGACTAACAGGTAACATCCTTTTAGATATAAATATAATTTCTATGAAGACTAGTGCCTTGGTTCTCAGGAAACCCTAACAGACACTGAAATTTAAATTCCCATGTATATCAAGCTTACAAAATATTATATTACCCCCTTTCATAAGGACACCTAAATTGCATGCCAATAATGACTTTCCTATCCATCCGATGCCAATTATTTTAAGAAAACCCTAATGTCCCCATGAATTCAAAGTTCACTATCCATGCCTTTTGAAAAATTAGATTTATCTTTATATATATATATATATATATATATATAGTTTTGTTAATCAGTTTTTCTAGTTAGTCAGTAAGAAAAACAATTCATTCCCTCAATCTTGAATCAAGCGAGAGAATATATCTGCCCTCATCTATTTTAGGTCAAGTGCCATTCATTGAGTACGAGGATATAGTTAGGTTATTTGGCCTTCTTTCCATCTATAGGTACATGTAATAGAGACTATAGTTTGCATGTTCCAATAGATGTTGTTCCAAAGAAGTAGAATCTCCATCCCGTTGTTTTTATATTTTATGAACTTTGAATGTAATCGTACTTCATGTACAAAATTATTTTGTAGGGTGGTCACAATGCAAAAGAGGGTCCTTTATGAACTTGGATTTATTACTAGAGGACAAATTTCACACTAGTTAAAAAACTTCATATTATCATTAGGAGCACTCAAGAATGAAGAGAGGCTCATCAAATAAGAAAATACAAAGAAATTAAATAGATGTCAAGACCCATGAATACCCAATTGACCTCTCACCAAGCAGGTTTCAAGGGTCTTGACATATATTTAATTTCTTTGTATTTACTTATTTGATGAGAATCTCTTCATTCTTGAGTGCTCTTGATGATGATCCCTGGGGGGGATCGAAACACGTCGGGTGTAACATCCCCAACCCCTAGTTGGGCGATGCCACACCAAAAATTTAAACTTTGATACCATTTAATTTTAATGATTATGCTTTGCATATGATCAGAAATGCATTCCTTACATCATAAAAATTTCAATCATAATTATAACAGAGAAACCAAAACATAATTAAATCAATTATACACACAATAATTAAATAATATACAGAATAAGACACTTATATTTTGTAAATAAACCACCAACTACGTGCAAACCTGATACTTTCCTCCCAACCATAAATTTCGTTGCTCATAAACTCTCAGCTGCAAGTCACCCCTGAGCTGAGGCTAAACTCCACTAGGGAAAATGAATCATAGTCAGGATAAGGTCTCTCAAACAACATAAAAATCCATACTAAGGTGCCATCTCCAACCAAGAACCAACAACCTCTCATTCCCCACATGCCTGTCCCACCCCAAGAAGTGTGCCCCTTCTTTACTCAACAGTCCTTTGGTTGCCCCACTTCCCTTCCGGGGCTTCAACAACAAGCTGCAAAAGAAGTCTCAAATCTCTATAGCTGTATCTTATCACCTAGGGAAGCAATACCTAATGGTTCTCTCACCTGGAGATAATTCTCACGGTCCTTACAACTTGCTTATTCAACATGCACATAGGCCTGGCAATCTATTTCTTCAGCTTAGACCACCTGGGTTCACTGGTTTACCCACAGTTGCAAAAGATCCCAAGTACAGATATGGTGATGGAAACAAGGTACAAATGGAAAGAGTGGTTGATGGAATAAAGAGAGAATGATGAGTGAATAACTGAAAATGTACTAAGTTCCCAAAATATGTTTGCATGTTCCCAACTTGACACTTGTCATGTTGGGAACTACCTTGGGTCCACTTGGGGTATGTCCCCCCACTTTTAGAAACTTAGGATGTATTAATATCCCTCACTTATACTTTAGGAATATTAATATAATATTATTTTAGGCTTAAGACCCCTTAGCTTAGGCCCTCTTATTAGATTCTTAGCCCCCCATTCCCTTTCTAGTAGAGTTTATTCCCCCATACTCTTTTGTCTAGTTGGTCAGCAGTAATGATGTAATTTTATTAATATTCGAGTGTGATTACATGTTAGAATGATAGGCCTACTAGCATTTTAGCATATGGCTTTCCAGCCTAATAATCACACATGCACTATGGCCCAAAATATCCTAGCTCACCAGTCTATATATACATTTACATTAACAATTGGGGTTCAACCTAGGGGTATTACAT
>ML786577.1:534044-549881 GCA_009831015.1 Picea engelmannii | reverse complement strand
ATAGGCTGAACCCCATTGTAAATATAATTGTAATTGTACATATAATATGATGAGCCAATATACTTTGGGGCCAGGTTTCCTTTGTATGAATGTATTTTGAGGCCATAGTTCCTGTATGGTTATTGGGATGGTGAGCCAGAAGCTGAAAGGACAACAAGCCTATTTTTGTAAAATGCAATCACACTTAGTTTTAATGAAAACAAATCACTGTTGCAGACCAACCATTTAAAAGAGTATGGGGGGATAAACTCCACTAGAATGAGAAAAGGGGACTAAGAGTATAGAAAAGGGGCTGAACTAAGGGGGATTAAGCCATAAAGGAATATTTTATCAATATTATTAAAGTTAAAGTCTAATGTAGGGGATAATTCATTTTATCCTTAGTCCATATGAAGAGACGTATCACCATGTGAAGGACCCCATGTGTGGCCCATGTAGTTTCCAACATGACAAGTGTCAAGTTGGGAACATGCACATAAGTTTTGNACCCCGGGGGGGGGGGTGGGGGAATCATTATTCACACCTCACTTCCTCCATGCTACTCTCATATGTACCTTCATGCTTCTAGTACCCGTTCTTGTACCTGTACCAGGACCATGGTTAGATTTGGAGTTGGACTAAAGAGGTGAGTTGTCAGGCCTGTAGGACATTGAAGAAGTGGGTTTTTAGGCCCGTGAGAAATTGAAGAAGTGGGTTTTCAGGCACATGATCAATCTCTCCAGGTGAGAGAACTGTTGGGAATTGATTTCCCAAGGTGCCAAACTGTAGCTACAGGGATCTGAAACTTCCTTTCTGGCTTGTTGCTGAAGCCCCAAAAGGGAAGTGGGGTAGCTGAAGGACTATTGAGTAGAGAAGGGACACACTTCCTTGGGTGGGATAGGCATGTGGGGAATGAGGGACTGCAAGATGTTAGTTTGAGTTGGATCTTGTGTATGATTTTTTATGTTTTTAAAGAGGCCTTACCCTGGTTATAAATCCTTTACCCAGGTGGAATTTAGCCCTGGTTTGGGGGTGACCCACTACTGAGAGTTTATGAGCAGTGTGGTTTAACGATGGGAGGAACATGGAATGTCTGCGTGCAGTTGGTGTTATTTTTACTAAAGATAAGTGTTTACTGTGTGTTAATTTATGTGTTATGTTAATATTTATTCAATTAATTCTTATGGGTATTTATGCATATGCTGTATTTGTATATAGATGTTGTTATCCACATTAATCTGAGCAATTGTAGAAGTATATCAATTACTTAAATGGTATCAGAGTTCGGAAAATTTTTGTGTGACATTTCCCAACTAGAAGTCTAGGGATGCTACAATGTTGTATCAGAGCTGTAATTGGGAGACTTTTGTGTGGCGTGGCCCAACCCGGGTGGCTAGGAAAATTACATGCACTGCCCTTAGTGCATTATATATACACATATATAATAAAAATCTTGAAAAGTATTAAAAAATATGTGGGTACATCGCTTGGATGACATCTTCATGCTCCCAGGTTGCATCTTCAGGACCGTAACAGGTCCACTGGACTTTTACCATCCCTATTTCCTGATTCTGGAGCAACTTGACTTTCTATTCCAATATGAAAACCTGATGTACTCAGAACTCTCCTTCTTGCTCCACCTGTATTACATTCCAATCAATTACACAATTCACATCAGGAACATACTTTTCAAGAAAATATACATGGAATACATTATGAATAAACATGGATGTAGGCATTGCAAGAATGCATGCAATAGAGCCGATTTTTTCCAAAATCTCAAATGGACCACAATAACGTGCTGCCAAGTTTGAACAGTTCCCTAACTTCAAGGAACTTCTCTTGGCCTTCACTTTCAAGAACACATGGTCACCCGCTTTAAAATCCCTGTGATTTTTTACCTTATCTGTATAGATTTTATGCCTGTATTGGGAAACCATCAAATTCTACTTAATCTTCACCATCTTTTCTTCCATTTCTCTGAGAAATTCTGGCCCAACCATTTCTCTATCTGCTAGGTTGTTCTAGCTCACTGGCGTGTTTCACTTTTTCCCATATAATGCCTCAAATGAGATAATCTTTGAAGATTCCTGGTACCCATTATTATAAGAAAACTCAACTAAGTGTAGATAATCTTCCCATTTTGATGGTTTATCCATCACATACATCCTTATCATATCTTCAATCACCTGATTTATCCTCTCTATTCTCCCATTTGTTTCTTAGTGATATGTTGTGCTAAAGTTCATATTCGTCCTAAATCCTTTAAATAATCATTTCCATAAATTTGAATTAAATTTGGGATCTATGTTAGAAACAATTGCCTTAGGCACACCATGCAACCTAACAATTTCCCTCATATAAATATCTGCAATGTTGGCTACCTTGTGAGTGAAATTTACTGCAATAAAGTGATCAACTTTAGTTATCTTATCCACCACCACCATGATGGAATCATGTTACATCACTATTCAGGGAATCCTAGTGATGAAATCAATTGTTACAACTTCCCATTTCCACTCAAGAATGGGTAATGGTTGTAGAAAACATGTTGGATGTCTATGCTCAACCTTTAATTTTTGACATTCCATACATCTAGCAATGTAATAAACTACCTCTTTCTTCATACCTGGCCAAAAATATTGGCTCTTGACAACTATAATAGTTTTCTGGTAACTTGGGTGCCCAACATAAGACACATTATGCATCTCTTGTAATACTAGATTTTTCAACTCCTGTAAGTTAGTCACATAAATTATGCCCATGTACAAGAGGATTCCATCCTCTCTTAGCTCACAATTTTCAATTTTCTGTTTATTATTACCTTGCTGTGATTTTTCCTTTGTTTCCATATAGTGCTGATATGACTTTGCATCCTATAAAATTCTGTCCTTCAAATCATATTTTTACATGCTAATGGATGTAGCATAAATATCATGCACTCTTCTGTTGAGTGCATCAACCACCTTGTTCTCTTTCCCTTTGATATGGTTTATATCAAAGTCATACTCACTGAGGAACTCCAACCATCTACTTTGTATGGGATTCAAAGTTGGTTGTCCAAACAAGTATTTCAGATCACTATGGTTTGTCCTCAACTCAAATCTTCTTCCCATGAGGTAGTGCCTTCACATCTTCAAGGCATGCACTATGGATGCAAATTCTAAATCATGAGTGGCACAAGGTCTCTCATGCTCTTTTAACTTTCTTGATTCATAACATACTGCATGCCCATTTTGACTAAGAACTACTCCAAGCCCTTCCTTGCATGCATCAATGCATAAAAAATAATCTTCATTTGGATCAACAATCCTCAAAATTGGTGCACTTGTCAACAAGATCTTCAAGTGTCAGAAGCTTCTTTCACAATCTATAGTCCATTCAAATATCACACTCTTATTTTGAAAATAAGTGATTGGGTGAACAATATTTGAAAAAACCTCAATAAACCTTCTATAATAACCTGCAAGTCCCATGAAATATCTCACCTCTGAGAGATTCCTTGGTACTTGCCATTCTTCAATGGATTTTTTTTTTTGGATCCACTGCCATTCCTTCCTCTGATATGTTATGACCCAAATAATGGATTTTACACTAGTAGAATGAGCACTTTCTCATATTTACATACCACTGATGCTCCCTCAATACTTGTACCACCATCCTCAAGTGATGACCATGCTCTTCTTTTGACTTAGAATAAATAAGTATATCATCTGAAAATACAATGACAAACTTACCTAAGTAATCTATGAAAATACCATTCATTAAAGACATGAAGACAATTGGTTCATTTGACAACCCTAATGGCACCACTACAAACTCATAATGGTCACACCTCATTTTTAAGGTTGTCTTGCCGATACCTTCTTCCTTAATTATCACATGTTGATAACCCGATTTGAGGTCAATCTTGGAGAATATCTTAGCATATTTCAACTGATAAAAAATAGCATCTATCCCTGGAAAATGATACTTATTCTTCATAGTTACCTTATTCAATTGCTTGAAGTCAATGCAAATCCTTAACGTTCCATACTTCTTTTTCACAAATAATACTAGGGCACCCCAAGGAGACACACTTGGGAATATATACCCCTTCTTTATAATATTATCAAGTTGTATTTTCAATTCCTTCAACTCTGATGTACTCATCCTATAATGAGTCTTAGATACTAGAGATAATCTAGGTATCATATTGATAGATAAATCAATATCTCTCTTGGGTGGCAACCCCGATATTTCTCTAAATACATCTTCAAACTATTTTAGAACATTGTAGTCTTCAATTCTTGGAACTTTATCCTCATGTATCTCTTCCATATGTGCTGTAAATATTTGGCATGCTTTCATGAAGCTTTTCTTTAGCTGCAAGGCTGAAACTTCTCTGATAGTTACTGCCCTTGGAATACCCTGAATTGTTCTCAAGTTCCCTTCCTCATCCAAGAAATTAAAATCCTTGTTATAATAGTCTAAGAAAACATGATTCTTGTCCAACCAATCCATACCAATGAGGCAATCATATGAGCCCAGATGTATGATATTCAAATTTTCCCTTCTGCTTAGCCAATGCATGTCCATAGGACATTCCTTAACCATCTCATTAATTATTCTTTTATCTCTTGTAGATAGCTGCACCAACCAAGATTTCCCAATATTGCTTCTTGGTAAATGAAATCTTTCCACCATCTTAAGATCTAGATAACTACAAATAGCTCCTGAATCAATTAAAATAATAATGGGTTGGTCATTGATCTTACCTTCCACTTCAATCGTATGAGACTAAAACTCAGTTGGCTTGTTGTCTAAGGCTTCATAGATCATTGGCATGCTTCTGCCTACATCCTCAACTATATCAACTTGCTATACATTGTGAACAATCCTCACTTTTCCTTAACCATCTAATTAATTATTCTTTTAGCTCTTGTAGCTAGCTGTACCAACCAAGATTTCCCAAGCTTGCTTCTTGGAAAATGAAATGTTTCCACCATATTAAGATCTAGATAATTATGACTAGCTCCTGAATAAATTAAAATAACAGTGGGTTGGTCATTTATCTTACCTTCCACTTCAATCATATGATACTAAAACTCAAATTGATTGTTGTCCAGGGCTGCATAGATCCTTGGCATGCTTCTACTCACATCCTCACTGTATCGACTTGTTGTACATTGTGAAAAATCTTCACCTTTTTTCCTCTACGAGGGAAATATCTGTACATATGATATACCTCTCAACCTCAACATTTCATAGGCTTCTACCTTGATATTTTCCCCATTGCTTCTGTCATTTTTGGCTCCTTATAAGCTCGCTGTCCCTGAGAATTATTCCAGAAAAATGGTGGCTTGGTCCCCTTCTTCCTCTACTCTATCTTGCATTTCTTCTTGTCTTCTCAAGCCTTTTGAACAATTAATCTTCCTCTATGCTGATAATAGAGACGTTTAGATCTCTTCATGGTTTCCTCTAGTGTCTTGGGATCATCATATTGTATCTTATTATTGAATATTGATGCCAACCCCCTTAGGTACATATGGATATTGACCTACTCATCCTTGATGAAGTCAACATATTTCAGCAGATCCAGGAATATCCTTTCATACTCATTCATAGTTATACTCCCAAGCTTGATTTTGAATAACTTCTTCATCTTCCTATGATAATAACACTTGGTTAAGTGCTTCTTTTGAAAATACCTCTTGAACTCCCTCCAAGTAATCTTATTTTCATCAATGTGTCGCACTTTCACAAATTGGTCCCACCACATTGATGCTTTTCCCTCAAGTTAGTAGATCGCAATTCTCCCTTCTTCCCGTGAAGAGTAATCATGTAACCAAAATTACTTCCTCATGCCCAACAACCACGTCTCTACATCCTCATATTTCTTATGCTCAATATCAAAGTAGGAGGCTTAATCTTATTCATTTCTCCTTGTAGTTGATCCACTCCATACCTTCTCTTATGATTTCTAACAAGAGATGGAATTGAATTATTGCATGCTCTTCTAAATGAATTCCTTGGGGAGTGATGATGATGCATGTCAACAATTCTTGTTTCTCTTATTTTATCATGATACATGCGACTCCTGGACTTGCTTGATTATGTCTCCTTATCCATTTTCTTCTCTATTCTATCAAAGCTATGTAACAACTTGATGTTGATGTCATCTTGTTGTTTTTTGGATTTCATAAGCCTCTCATTATCAACCTTATATCTTTAAAAATCTCTTTGGAGAAAAATATAGTTTCCACCAAATTCATGCTTTCCTCCTTGCCTTCTCCACACCCATTTGAATATGTCTCTGCATTACCCATGCTGACACACAACCCCTTGACTTCATCTTCATGGATGTAAGTTCTTTGTGCATATTCCATGCCTCTGGTCTCTTTTTTGATTTTGTATTTATTCTATATTCCTTTAACTCTGCAAAATGTGCAGGAACTAAGATTTGTTAGACTATAATAATTAAACAAACCTATCAATTGTGCATAATTTCTCTCTTTTAAATACACAAGAAAGATTCTTTCTATTTTCGTGTGAATTATATAGCTCAATTCAAAATTTTGGGTGAATATATGGACTCCTCTATCCAATACCTTCCCAAAAACTGCTTCCTTTCTCAATTATGAGTCTTGAGCATAAATTTATGGTCATTTGAATATTACCCATTTACTCCTTTGACACATCCTTCAACTAGGTGCAATTTTAGCTATGCTTATTCATCCTTGCACCTACTCCCTTGGAAGTTTGACAAGAGATCAAATGGGTTCCTATATAACCATATTTTGGAAAATATGTCCAAGTTTCACGTTCATCTAAGCTCGAGACTACTAGATACAACCTTCTATAGTTTTAGGACAATTTATCTTTTTAGTCCTGAATGCTACAGGTGACTTCTATGACCTCTTGTGCACTTTTGGGTGCTCAGATTATAAATATAACTCCATCACTGTATTTTATAGATCAATATATTTTCATATATTGTTCATGTGCCCCAATCCGATTATAGAGCAATACGTTATGGACCTCTTAGTGAACTGGTACCCAAAAATTACCCTCCACTGTTTGGCCTGTAATTCCCTCATATTTGACGAACAATTTATACTATTAGAGATATCTCTTCGAGATCTGTCATTTTATATGCAAAAATTGTATATCTTGGAAGAAGATATAAGTTTTTATGAATTTTATTTCCAAAAACTGTTGGGCCTCCGAAAATGGCCTGCAAAAACATTACTTGGAAATTATTGTAATTTCCAAGTAATTTTCATTATTTTCTGAGAAATTTATTTAAATATCACTGAATGGGATGCTAACATAGAACCATGAATCCACCTGGAATATTTGGAATGAGGCCATGTAAAGTCCTTTTCCACCTCGCCTTTCCCTGCCAGCTTATGTCACCTCCTATCCTTCTCCTTCATCTCTCTTTCCTTTATTTCCTGACACACTTACCTTACCTTTCGGGCCCCAAGAACTTGGTTGCCTACATGGTAATATTTTATGGGCTGCACAGATGGGCAGGTCCCATCCCATGCCCAATTTTACATGCACACATAAATTTCATGGCCATTGGATCCAACGACGGAGGATCAGATGGGGTTGATGACGATCAACTTCAAGGTTGAATCCCCTTCCCCCCCCTACCTACCAAATGTTAACAAAAGGGTGGTGTTATTACCCTAATTTTCACTAGACATGCTTACTTGACATCAAGCCATCTCATATGCCTTCTTTTCCAAGCCAGTACTCAACAACTCTTCTTAAAAAAACCCTTTTTAAAGGCCCACATGCCCTGCTCCACTACAACCCACGTGTACACTCTATCTGACCCACTACAGCCTGCTTGTACCTACAAAAGAACGAAAAATGGAAAGTTGTTGATGGAACACACAATTTTGGGTAATTTAACTAAACCTTTCGACCATGCATGCCCAATCATTCGACTAAATACCTAGCTCCTTCTAGCCTATAAAAGAAGGGGTAGGGGTCCCATTTGAAAAGAGGAAAATCATAGTAAAGAAACTCTACTTGAATTCGTATTCCCCTTTGCCCAAGATTCTGCAACCATTTTGTGATTTCAACGAAGAAGAGAAGCAAGTGTGTTAGCAGTTGGTGCACAGTAAAAGAGGATCCCAGGACTAGATTCGTGGATCAGTGGCCGTCTTCATCATTGTAAGTTGCTTTAGTGAAGTTAATAATAAAGAAGTACTTTTCCCATCCCACCATATGAGGTTTTCATTGTTTAATGCGTACATGTTGATTAAATATCTAACCCATTAATCCGTAGATCAAATGCATGTGGATTTCTATTTTTGTCTTTTGTGAATGTAGGTTAGCCTTGGGAGGAGAGTTGCAGTCAAAGAGTGACAAAGCGTGAAGAGGGATTGATATCAAATGCCAGAAATAAGGTATGTTCACTTGATCTTCTTAACTATGTATTTGCTTAAGAAAAATGGGGATTAGGTTTGGGATGATGGTAAAAAGTAGGAATCTTTAGGTCTTTTCCACATGCATGATAAATCCCTAAATTCTAGTCTGTAGGGGGATTTCCCATTCACAACATAATTGGTGGCCATACTGGGGAGCTCTCGGGTTTTCTGGGGATACTTTTTTGGTATTTTTAAATTGGTTTCATCACCTTTTTTCTAAGTTTCTTCAAGAGTCTGAGCTAGTAGGGATGTTGGTCTTCCATACTAGCATTCCTTGCTTTCTTTGCTTGGCTGGATTCTCATTTCAGGAAGTCACAGAGGTACACACGGCCTGTATAAGGCCTGCATACGTGTACACATGCCCAACCTTCACATAGTCCACGTGGACACGCTAGCTGATGAAGTGACATTAGCATGGCTAAGTTCAAATTTTTTTATTAAAGAGGTAGTCATCCTCTTTCCTGTTAGAAGTGATCCTTCTCAGGGGTTTTCTGAAACTCATTCTGGTCCTTATTTTTGTAGTTTGTAGCTTAGGTACCACCTCATATTGGTTTTTTTCTATGAAGTTTTCCTTGAATTGTTTTTCTTTTCTGAAAAAGTAAGTTTTTGAGTCTTCAAGAGATTCTGGTTCTCAATACCAGTAGTCTCTGCCAGTGTTTAATTTCTTATATTTTCATTTTTTGAAGATTTGTAGAGGTACACACGGCCTGCATAAGGTCTGCATGCGTGTACACGCGCTCTGACCTTTTACAGCTCGCGTGCACATGCTAGCTGTTGAACTGTCAACTGCATGACTGTTGATAAATTTTTTGTTCAAGGAGAGGCAGTCCTCCTTTTCCTTGTCAAAATTTATACCTCTCAGGGTTCTTGGTCTCTGTCATAACAGTCGACAACTTAGGTTTGATCACAACAATAGCTTTATTTTTCATTAAAAAGTTTTCCTTAAAACGTTTTCTTTCATAGGGTTTTTAGACAAGTGTGAGAGTCTACTTTCATCAGTTTGTGTGTTATTGACAGTAACTCTTTGCGATCTGCACTTAGGCTAGAAGTTTTCTTGGTCTTTACTTGTCATCATTTTTCCTTTTTTCTTTGCGAGCATTAAATAATAAAAAAAAACTCTTTTATTTTTTGGTTTGGTTAAGTAGTTGTTGGTTTGCATTAGTAACCGGGAAAAGTTTTTTTTTCATAAGTTCTTGGCTATTTACTTAGGACAATAAGTAGCTCGTAGTCGAGTGAAATCCTGTTTTGAGTCTGTTGTTCAAATATCTTAGAAAAATTTGTTTTTTTGTTTGAAATTTTGATTGAAAATTTTGTCAAGAAGAAGTCATTTTGTTTCCATCTTTTTGTTTATATTTTCTTTCATCTCTCAAAACATCACTAGTTTCACTTTCATAACCTTTGACTTAAGACAAGCCATAAAAAAATAACGATTAATTAAAATCAACTAGACTTTATGTTTTGTAGGGTCCATCAACTAGTCTAGGCTAGAGCCTTGATTTAGGATTGGAGAGGAAACTCTTCAAGGCTGAAAAACAAACATAAGAGTCTGTGATAGGGAGTGTCAAAATTCCAGTATCATAAAAGTTATCTGGGACCCCCCTCTAACATAGGGGATAAACACGAGGTTGCGTAAGGAAAGGTAGCGGAGATAACTCCTCCAAAATCAGACCAAGCGTAGTGGGGAACACATATAGAGGGCTTGTCTTGGGATTTCGTTGATTGAATTTTCCACGGAGCTTCATGGGTCTCAAATCCATTTGAGGTCCTCAATCATCTTCCAGAACACTTTCTTTCGATACCCTTGATAGGTTTTAGGCTTGATACCCTTCTCATTGCGGTCCACCTGACTGCCGACTGTACCCGCCTGGTGACTGTTTGTGTGCTGACAACCTAGTTTCCTTTATTTTAGGGACTTACACAAGTGACTATGGGGCTATACCATGGTACTTAGGGCAGACATCGGACCACGCTTTGCAGAGTATACCCGGAGGGTTCTTCCGTATTCAAGTTGCACTTGCACCGGTAAGTTTCTCTACTGTTGGTTGGTGTAACTGTTCTTCCAACTAGTTAGTCGTTTGTTTGATTATCCTTTAGGAGGTTTTCTAGTGTGTACTCTATGCTCCCTATTTTTCCATAGTGAGTCAGTCAATCATTTCTTTGGGTCTCTGAACTAGGGTGGTAGACCACCCACTCCACTGGTCATGAGGAATTTTCGGTCTTCCGCTTAGAAATGTGGAGCCGCCTCTTTTTAGCCATTGTTTTGATAACACTGGTTCTTCAGAGTCAGTGTGAGACTTTTACGGATTTGAACGATCCCGCAAGGGGAGAACCTGGGCATAAGATATTCATGGCTAAAGTTCCCGATGATACCAACCAAGGAACCTCTTTGTAAGGGGATTCTTATGCTTTTCCTTTCTTGAGAAATGTTGGTGTCCCTTTGATGGCCACTTTGTACATTCCTGGATTGAATGTGGGACTACCGGTTTGGTTGGCTACCATTCCAAATGTCTTGAATGCTCTTGATGCTTCTCATTTGAGCAACTTATATCATGGGCACCATGTTGATGTTCCTTCATCAACAAAGTCTTCTCTTCCTCCTTCTCCCGCCCTTGGTGAAAGTACAGTTACTAGTAACCTGAAGCCTAAACAAAGTAGAAAGAAGAAGAATAGGAAGAAGAAATCACCAACCTTTGGGAGTCCTGTTGGAGATAGGTCCTCAACCTCCGCAAGTCATGTTGAAGACCAACACCCAGCCTCTGCAAGTCACGTTGGGGGAAATCACCCAGCCTCTTCCAGTCATGCTGGGGGGGAAAGTCCATTCCCTTCTAGTCATACTGGCAATAGTTCTGTAGCCTCTTCAAGTCATGTTATCGACTCATCACCAACCTCTTCAAGTCATGTTGGAGATGTGCAACCAGCTACTACCAGTCATGATGGGGGCATTAATTTTGTTGATAAACCTAAATGGATAGGACGTAAGCCTAACTTCCCTTGTAATCTTTGCAAGGGAGATCACCTTACTCATTTATGCCCTGGCATTCCAGAGGTACAAAGATTGTGGTCCCTATCTGCAAGCTCTTCTGATTCTGAGTCTTTTGAGGTTTCCTCACAGCCTATTAAACCATTGGTTGAGAAAGTGGTCATGCCGATTTAGTCATAGGATGATCCCACTCCTCTTTTGAGGGGTGAGGTTCCTTTAGACCTTGTAGTCTCTCATCCTATGTAGCCATTGGTTGAGAAAGTGGTCACGCCGATGCAGTCATCAACTGATCCCACTCCTCTTTTGAGGGGTGAGGTGCCTTTAGATAATGCAGTCTCTCAGCCTATGCAACCATTGGTTTAGAAAGTGGTCATGTCAATGCAGTCTTCGGATGATCCCACTCACTCTTGGGGAGTGAAGTGTCTACCGACTATGTTTTTAGCATTTCCAGTTCAGTACTTTCAGAACAAGGGGTCATTTCGCTTGTTCCGAGCACACCCCCTCCAAGCCCTAGGATGGTTTCCTTTAATTGGAATGATCTTTTTGAGCCTCCTATTCCTTCTTCTGCACCTTTTCAAGTAAGGGTTGAAGTTAGTTCAAAAAACATTTATTGATGTATTGTGGATGAAGGAGCCTCCGCAAGTATTTTATCCTTCTCGGTTTGGAAAGTCTTGGGATCTCCCAAGCTTGTGTCTACTTCACATGAGCTTTTGGATTTTGACAGACATCCTAGTCATTATTTAGGGGTTCTTCCTCAGTTGCCTATCTCGTTAGGTGGGAAAACTGTCCTTGTTGATGTTATAGTGGTGCAAGGCCCGTTAGATTTCAATATGTTTCTCGGGCGTGATTATGTATATGCTATGAATGTTGTGGTGTCTTCGTTCTTCCAGGTGATGCATTTCCCTCACAATGGAAGCATTTTCACTATTGACTAGATGGCACCTGATAATCACCATCCTAATTCGACATTATTTTAGATTACCCCTTTACATGTTCCTAGTGTTCGTGTAGACGCGACCCCACCATAGGTTAATTATGTGGCATCTTATCCTCGATGTTCAATTGCTTCTGAGAAGGAACATGTGCAATCATATTTTCCTTCCCAAGACTTGGTCTCAGTAATTGATTCATTGGTTTATCCAATGGGGGCTTGGGAGCCCTTGCTTCCCCCTCTTGGTATGAGAGATTTTGAGGCTCCTTCTGAATATGATCTCATTGTTTGTAGATCCTCAAGCTCTCATACTTGTGATTCTGCACTAATAGACTCTACCAGTCCTAGCCAGAACCTCCATCATCAAATGGAATATGGTCAGTTTAGTTCACCCTTTGTAACTGTCAACCCTCGTTTGCGTGATTTCTCAGATTTTGAATTGCCTTCAGATGAGGTTATCCTTGAAGCCATGACTATGGTTTCTATACCGTGGGAGGACTTACACCATGGTTTGTGTTTTCTTCCCTCTTGGGACACTTTCCAAGTTGACTATCGAAGATACCCTTGGTCTAAGCCTAATAGTGGGCTCTACCTGCACCAGTTTCATACATGAGTTGTAGCCCCCAACGAGTCTTCTTTTAAGCTCTTTTCAGACCCTCTAAACATGAAAAGATTGCTGAGTGATATTGTTGACCTTCACTCTCGCTAAACTGAAATTTGAAGTCACGTCTGTGCGGTGGTAGTTTACCCTTTTTTCGGTCCAGATGGTCAACTGTACGAACAAAGGTATTCTCTAGAGGCCTCGGTTCTCTAGAAGAGTACTCTCAGGTATGATTTTAACCCTTTTTTAAGTCTGAGGGACTAAATTTACGAAAAAGGAACCCCCATAGAGTCCATAGTTAAGCTCTTTTCAGACTCCCTAAAATTGAAAAGATCGCCGAGTGACCTTATTCTTTCACACTTGTTAAAATGGTCCAGAAGAACATTCCTGACGGAGTCCATAGTTAATATTTTTTCAGACTCCTTAAAAATGAAAAAATTGCCGAGTGGCCTTGTCTTTATCACACTCGTTAAAATATTTTTGAATAGACATCTGGTCGGTGCTAGTTTACCCCTTTTTCGAGCCAACTAGAATATCTTTGAAAAAGTACCCCAGCAGAGTTTCCTTTTAAATTTTTTCAGACTCTCTAAATATGAAAAACCACCGAGCTTACCTTCTCTGGGCTTGTTAAATTTACATCGAAGGACGTTACCATTGTGTTTTTTGTTAACTACATTTGCATACCTATGTCTTTGGCCTAATGCCAGTTCCATGTTTCTCTCAACTGAACCATCTGAAGCATGCCTTATACGCAAGCCCTGTAGCACTTTGTCTCCTTGTTTTGACACCTTTGGCCCCTGGAGGATTTTTTTCGAGTGTCCTTTTCTTGCATATGTCCCTTTGCCCTGAGAATCCCTGTGTTCCGTGCACTTGGAACTAGTATGTTTGCGACACTCGATCCTCCTTTGTAACGTAGCATTCTTTTATTCTTTTTCCAAAATTATTGAAAAAGACAAAAAAAATAAAAAATCAAATATACCCCAAAAAGAGGAAGGGAAAAGTATTTTCTTTTTTATTGGCAGCACAATGAGTCACCCTTGGACAAAGCACATCTTTCTGTTTGTTCTTCAAGCTCTGGGAGTTAATATGACCTTAGGAATCTTTTCTCACTACATAGGGTTGTGTCCTCCTTCGTTTGGTTATTCTTCCAAACATATGGAGAGTTTGCATTGCCTCCTGCATCATGAACTTATGTCAATGCCATGCTGCCCGAGTCTCATCATTTGTCATGCTATTGTCCAATGGAAGTTTTTACCAAGCCCGAGTTAGCCCATCTGCAATTTGTCTCTTGCCCTCATGCTCGACCATCCTGAAATTCCAATCAAGTCTTTGTTCAAAATCCATGAAGCCTCCAGTCTGATCATCAAGATCCTCTAGTCCATGACCAACGAGCTGTCGAAGACCTCTGGGTAATGTAGTCATACACTCATATTACACTCCTACCCAAGTTTTGAATATTTTGAAGTTGATGCTCGAGCTCTGAAGACATCATCTCTAGCCATCAGGCCGTATCAGCTTCTAGAAGATAGATACTATACATGTATATCTTTTTTATTTTGAGATGTAGATCTGCTGTGTATTTCTCATGGCTACACTTTATATAGTTATATGACATGGATCTATAGTGTATTTGATTGGTACCCATGATTTTATTTCATTCCGAGCATGAGTATGCCTGCCTCGGTGAGAGAATTTTTATTTTTGCAGATGGAACCTCCCGAATTCTGGTCCCTGGGCTCACTAGTTTGGTACGTTGATAAAGATTGATAATGTATTTCGGCCATAAGATTCTCTTATGACCTCACACATTAGGGTGAATCTATTATAAACCTAATTTGTATTGGTTGTGGAGCCTGATTATCTTCCTGATTTAGAGGTATTTTACTTTCAGCTATGTTTATACCCCATGAAGTATTTACACCCCATAAGTATGTACACTCTTCCATGCGGGGGAGTGCAGAGGGGGGGTACCCCCTCTACGGGGTCTGGGGGGGCTATCCCCCCAGTTGGGGGGTCTGGGGGTAAGCAGGGGTTTGGGGGCGAAGCCCCCGAAGCAAAAATTTCCTTGTAAAAGTATATTGTAATTTCATTGTAAATCTGGACCGTTCATTATAAGGTCGCATATCTAACGATAGAGATTATGTTAGGGTTTTTTTCCCCAGAAGGCAACCCTCTTTTATGAGGGAAATGTATTTCGGCTAGGTATGTTGGTGATTATTGTATTTTGAGAGAGGAGGCTGTGAGAGAAAGAAGAGGAAGTTACAACGGGTTTTGCTATAGGTTGTATCCCTTCATTTTGTTGGATAATAATACAGAAATGACCTAGCAATTTCTTTGGTGGACATAGCCCACACTGGGTGAACCACGTAAATCTGTGTCTCTCTTGTATTGTGTATCTTCTGTGTTTTGTTTCCGCATTTGTTTTATTTTATTTCTATGTGGTCCTGTTTTTCTAACAACTGGTATTAGAGCGTAAGGTAACTCGTAGGAAAAGAGGGTTCCTGGTTCGAGTGGGAGCAATGTCGGAAGATGGAAAGTTTAGGGTCGAGAAATTTAATGGCCAAAACTACCAGTTATGGAAGATGCAGATGGAAGATTATTTATATCAGAAGGATCTATTCCTACCATTGAGTGGAGTAGCAAAGAAGCCGACGACCATGAAGGACGAAGAATGGGAGATTCTTGACAGAAAGGCTCTAGGATTGATACGGCTGAGCCTGGCAGCATCGGTGGCTTTTAATATCTCGAAATAAAAGACAACAAAGGGTTTGATGGATGCATTGGCAAAATTGTATGAAAAACCCTCGGCGTCCAATAAGGTATTTCTAATGAAGAGATTATTTAATATGAAGATGTCGGAAGGTGGGTCTGTTGCAGATCATTTAAATGAATTTAATACAGTTACTAATCAACTAAGTTC
>ML786577.1:505486-520723 GCA_009831015.1 Picea engelmannii | reverse complement strand
TCAACAACAGAGGCAGAGTATGTTGCTGCTACAGAGGCTAGTAAAGAGATGATTTGGTTACAAAGGTTTATGGAGGAATTGGGAAATAAGCAGGAGAACAACAGGTTGTACTGTGACAGTCAGAGTGCCATTCACCTTGCAAATAACTCAACCTTCCATTCGAATACTAAGAATATACATTTGAGGTACCACTTCATACGATCTCCCTTGGAAGATGGACAATTGAAGCTAGAAAAGATACACACTAGCCAGAATCCTGCAGACATGTTAACAAAGGGAGTAACCAGGGAGAAACTGAGTTCCTGCTCAGTTTTAGTTGGTCTTCAAGAATGAATATGAAGATGAGAAATTTTCCAGGACCAATAAGGTTCAGAGTCCATCATATACAATAGTGGTGGAGTTGTTGAGATCAGTCTCCAAGTGGGAGATTGTTGGCTGTGGAGCCTGATTATCTTCCTGATTTAGAGGTCTTTTACTTTCAGCCGTGTTTATACCCCATGGAGTATTTACACCCTAGAAGTATGTACACTCTTCCATGTAGGGGAGTGTAGAGGGGGGGTACCCCCTCTGTGGGATCCGGGGGGGCTATCCCCCTGGCTGGGGGGTCTGGGTGCAAGCGGGCCCCCAGCGGGGGTTCGGGGGTGAAGCCCCTGAAGCAAAAATTGCCTTGTAAAAGTATATTGTAATTTCATTGTAAATCTGGACCGTTTATTATAAGGTCGTAGATCTAACGATAGAGATTATGTTAGGGTTTTTTTCCCTAGAAGGAAACCCTCTTTTATGAGGGAAATGTATTGCAACTAGGTATGTTGGCGAGTATTGTATTCTAAGAGAGGAGACTGTGAGAGAAAGAAGAGGAAGTTATAGCAGGTTTTGTTGTAGGTTATATCCCTTCATTTTGTTGGATAATAATACAGAAAGGACCTGGCAATTTCTCTGGTGGACCTAGCCCACACTGGGTGAACCACGTAAATCTGTGTCTCTCTTGTATTGTGTATCTTCTGTGTTTTGTTTCTTCATTTGTTTTATTTTATTTCTCCGCGGTCCTATTTTTCTAACAATTTTCACCAGACATGCTTACCTAACATCAGGCCATCTCATATGACATCTTTGCCAAGCCAGTACTCAACTACTCTTCTTAAAAACACCCTTTTTAAAGGCCCACGTGCCTTGCTCCACTACAACCCACGTGTAAACTCTAGCTGATGCACTGCAACCTGCGTGTACCTACAAAAGCACGAAAAATGGAAAGTTGTTGATGGAACACACAGTTTTTGGTAAGCTAACTAAACCTTTCGACCATGCATGGCCAGTCATTTGACTAAATACCTAGCTTCTTCTAGCCTATAAACGAAGGGGTAGGGGTCCCATTTGAAAAGAGGAAAATCATAGTAAAGAAACTCTACCCGAATTCATATTCCCCTTTGCCCAAAATTCTGCAACCATTTTGTGACTTCAACGAAGAAGAGAAGCAAGCGTGTTAGCAGTTGGTGCATAGTAAAAGAGGAGCCTAGGACCAGATTCGTGAGCAGTGGCCGTCTTCATCATTGTAAGTTGCTTTAGTGAAGTTAAGAATAAATAAGTACTTTTCCCATCCCACCATATGAGGTTTTCATTATTTATTGCGTACATGTTGATTAAATCTCTAACCCATTAATCCTTAGATCAAATGCATGTGGCATTCTTTGTTTGTCTTTTGTGAATGAAGGTTAGGCTTGGGAGGAGAGTTGCAATCAAAGAGCAACCAAGCGTGAAGAGGGATCGATATCAAACACCGCAAATAAGGTATGTTCACTTGATCTTCTTAACTGTGTATTTTCTTAAGAATAATGGGGATTATGTCTAGGATGATGGTAAAAAGTAGGAATCTTTAGGTCTTTTCTGCATGCATGATAAAACCCTAAGTGCTAGTCCGTAGGGGGATTTCCCACTCACAACAAGGGGAGGGGGGGTTTTCAATGGAAAATGGTGGTTCCCTCCTTGATGATATGAAGATCTCTGGTAAATTTCACTCCCCCACTTGGTGGTTTCCAAAACCACCAAGGGACCCCCGACAATCATGGTTCCTGGATCCAACAAAACCTTATTCTACATTGTGGCCCACGTCGTTGCCACCTATCGGCCTATCACCTTCCACCTATGCCACAAATTCCATTGTGTACCTACCACCATGGAAATACACATCACCTCTTTACCCCCATCAACTAACATATGGCCCCCATGTCATGTTGACGTCAGCGTATGGAAAAATAGTCATTTTTTTCCAAATTTCACATTTATCCCAAAATGCCCAATAACACATAATTTCAAAATTTATCTTTTTGGGATGCCATTGAAGCCTTACGATCAACTAAATATGACCAATTTCGTCCCTGCAAGCATTAATTTCATTTATCCATTCAAAAATTGAATCCTTCACGTTGAATTGACCATGAATTCCTCTGTGGAAATTAGAGTTTTTTCCCAATTTTTCCCCAATTTTTGTCATGGGTGCCATGGCCTCTTTCAAACTTTGAAATTCAACCATCTACAATCCCAAATTTACACAATTAGATATTTAAATTGGGGGATTTTAATCCCCGATCTTTTTTTCCTCCAATTACTCATCAAATTCACTCAATTTCAATGCAATAATATCGTCAAACAAATTGCAGACATACTCCAAATTTTTTTTTTCTACAATTTATGTCCTCAATACTCTGGTAACTCGACCCATGCAACTTCAGTGTCAAAACTAGAGCTCTAATACCACATTGTAGCATCCCCAACCCCAAGCTAGGCCATGCCTCACCAAAATTTGAAATTTGATACCATTTAATTTTAATGATTATGCTCTGGATATGATCAACAATGCATTCCTAATAGCATATAAATTTCAAGAATAATTATAAGAAAGAAACCAAAAAAAAATTAAATCAATTATACACATAGTAATTAAATAATATACACACAAATACACTTATCTTTTGTAAATAAACCATCAAATGTGTGCAAACCTCATACTCTCCTCCCATCCATAGACTATGTTGCTCATAAACTCTCAGCAACAGGTCACTCTCGAGATGAGGCTAAATTCCATGAGGGAAAGGAATCCTAGCCAGGCTAAGGTCTCTCAAACAACATAAAAACTCATACTAAGGTGCCATCTCCAACCACCAGCCTACAACCTCTCATTCCCTACATGCCTATCCCACCCCAAGAAGTGTGCCCCTTCTCTACTCAACATTTCTTCAGCTGCCCCACTTCCCTTATGGGGCTTCAACAACAGGTCAGATAAGAAGTCTCAAATCTCTGTAGCTAAATATTGGCACCCATGGAAACAATCCCCAACAATTATCTCACCTGAAGAGAATGTTCACGGGCCTGAAAACATGCTCCTTCAACATGCACACATGCCTTAAAACCTGTTTCATCAGCTTACACCACCCGGGTTCACTAGTTTACCCATAGTTGAAAAATATCCCAAGTACAGATATGGTGATGGAAACAAGGTACAAATGGCAAGAGTGGATGATGGAATAATGAGAGAATGATGCATGAATAATAGGAAATGTACTAAGTTCCCAGAATATATGTGCATGTTCCCAACTTGACATTTGTATGTTGCGGACTACCTTGGGTCCACTTGGGGTACGTTCCCCCACTTTTAGGAACTTAGGATGTATTTATATCCTTAACTTAGACTTTATGAATACTAATTTAATATTCCTTTTGGCTTAAGCCCCCTTGGATTAGCCCCTCTTCTTAGAATCTTATCCCCCCCCTTCCCTTTCTAGTCAAGTTTACCCCCCCATACTCTTTTTTCTGGTTGGTTTACAACAGTGATTTAATTTTATTAATATCTGAGTGTGATTACATGTTACAATGATAGGCTCACTAAACTTTTAGCTTCTGGATCTCTAGCTTAATAACCACACAAGCACTTTGGCCTAAAAACATATATACAAAGGCACTTTGACCCAAAATATCTTGGCTCACCAACCTATATGTACATTTACATTTACACTATCAATTGGGGCTTAGACTAGGGGTATTACATTGGGTTTTGTTGTATTCCAATGCATAGTTCCTTTTACTCATAATATATTTCTCCTACATCTTTACAATGTTCAACCAAAACTTCATATTTTCAATTTTCAAGATATTATGAGAACAATTAATTCGCAATAAGGTGCTCATCATTGTGCTTCTTTTACTTCCATTTAGAGAAAGTAGAAATCATTCAACCACTTTTCCCATTTTTCCCCTAGGCTAACTACTCTTTTCTCTTAGTAACCTCAACGAAGGAAAACATTGCAACTACCTCCATGGGACCAAAGTGTTACTATGACCCAAAGCATAGACACCTCCCTAAATAGAGTTATAGGGTGAAGAGTTCTAAATTGATATTGTATTCACATTGATATCATTATCCCAATAAGGGTCAATAAGAAAAAATCTCAACAGTTGCAAGCATTTATCAAAAAACTTATAGGTCGTTGCTTGTCCAATTTAGACCTCTTTTGGAATCCAACTAAAATCAGAAAATATTGGAATTACAAAAGAGAACGAGGACATGAAGAAATAAATGTTAGTGATTGTATTCTCATGTAAGTAATATGCAAGAAAAGATATTAACCCAAAATTATCTATTTTACTTTGATCTATGCTTCATAGAAGCATTTATTTTCAAAAAACTGTGTGAATTATATAGGATTAAGCTCATGTTTGCCAAAATTTGTCAAAATATTTAGAAGAACAAACAAGTGGAAAATATATTAGATTTCTTAAAAAGTTGAAACAACATGGGAATCATATTACTTTCTTAAATTAATAAAAAAACACAGTGAGAAGGTTCAAATCAACTCACTTGATTTGAAATCACAGAACATTCTGACTTCATCCCCATCCAAAATTTCATGCACTTTGCGATGTCAGAAACAACATAGACCTTTTGAATACTATTGGAGACATCTCTCATGTGAATTTCCCTCATTTCTTTTCTTGCATTAGCTAAGAATATCCAGATGGGGGACTACAACAAAGGAATCCTACAACAACTATGGATTCATTTTATATAAGGAACAAACCACGAGACAATCTCTAAAATCCATTTTGTACTATATTAGGCCACCTCAACTCCAGACATTGGTTTCTTCCAAAACCCTAACTTGTTGTTTCAGACATAACATTATGCTTACAATGTGTCACTCAAGGACGCTAGCTTGAAGACTCCAAAGGAAAAATTCCAAGTAGAACTTAAGTCGACGCTTGGATCTATGGTCTTGAACTTCGAAACCACCAAATTCAAAATTCCTTGCTTGAATAAAATCCAAAGTTTGGACTATAAGTCTCATGTTCAAATCATTTCAACTAAAAATAATGAATCTTATCCCATACAAAGGATACCTATGATTGGTTGTAATAGAAATAGATTTTGTGCTTAGATCCATAGCTTGTGTTCATAATTCAAGGGAATAACATAAATTTCAAACCAAGCCTATGCACACTACTCAGATAAGATGTTTATCACTTCAAAAAATAAAATTTAGAAGCATTTCAATTATATTTGTCATAAGGGTTTAAACCTTAAGAACACACATATAAAATTCTACAATTTAACCCCTTAAGACAACATGTTTATCTTAGTCATGTTTAGCCTACATCAACCAGTCGTTGGATCATCTTTGGCATCGATGTTCTTAAGGAAAGTTTGATGATTGTAGATAAACTAAAATGTTAGAAAGAAGGAACTTAATCCTTATGCAAATACAAATCCTTATCACCAACAGTGTACCATGATATAAAAGTGCAGTTTTAAATATTTGGATCATGGTTAAATATCATAAACTCATACCAAGATTCCTAGCATGAATATAACATTGTAAACATGAACTATTGAATTGAATCCCAATATATTAAGAATTTAAGACCTAAGTTGTTCACTAGGCTAGGGCATTCATTTATTTCCAGAGGTATTTATATGTCAGATATACCATTCTAGATTTATATTCAATATCTCTATTTATCTACAATGCAAGATTTATGTTAAAGCTTTATTCTAGATCTATATTTCAAATCTACAATTCTATATTTATATCCTAGTTTTATTCTCAAATATTGCCAGACACCAACTTTATTTCATATCTGTATTTATCTTACTTAATTGAGAAGTCCCATAGGTATTGAGGGTTGAAACCTACACTCTGATACCATATCCCTAAGATTTATGATTTATGATTATGTTTTAGAATTTATGAGGAGACCTATATTTGATTCATATTCTTATGTCAGAACCCAACTTCTTATAACCATTTAAATACATATACAAATGCCATGACTTGCAACCTAGATCTGATAAAAATAGAGATACATGATTTATGATTACACAATTTATAAGGAGCATGTGGTGAGTAACTTACTTGAAATTTGATGGAACAAACTTACTTGTGACAATCCAATCCTTGATCTCGCATATCTAAACAAAGTGTGGGGGATGACTCTTCTCCCAACCAACCCTCAGTCATCATGATTGAGAGACCTCGAGCCCTCAATCCCCTACTTTGTCAACTCTTCTTAGCCTTCTCCTCAAATTTCCCAAGAAAAATGAGATGATCATTTTCTCCTTCTCCATTCTTATATAGAATCCATCCACAGTAAAGAATACAATCCCTAGGATTCATTATTTAATATTTTATTATATTTTTAGGTTTCTTCATAAATTGTTGTTATTTATTTTACCATTTTATTTTATTACCCAAATATTTATTTTTAAGTACTTATTATGATCCCTTTGGGAATCATTATACTTCTTTATTTCTTTATTTAATAATAATATGGGGCATGAAATACTCCGTCCCTTCAAGGAACATAGTCTCAAAGTTAACATTGATTATGTTGCTTATGTGTTTTTAATTAATTCCCCATATCTTCCACAACACCCTCTATTATCTCTCTGTATATTCCACAAAACCCTCTGTTGGACTAGTATAAATCCACCTAAGTGACTACAACAGACATCGAAATTCCACATGACATCATTGGGGAAGTGAGAATACTCTCTAGCTTTTCTTCCAGACTTTTAGAACCATGCTTAAAGGCTTCTAATTTATTTGGATCCCCAAGGATAAAGACCTCATCTGCCTATGATGACACATGGTCTAGTACTCACATACACCATACATCTTGAAAGGATGACCTCAAATCCCTTCACAACTACTAGGTACAATCCCCAAGCATTGAAGTCCAATCCCACAACACCACTAGTGAGCAACACTCTAACCATTATTCGAGACTTTGACATCACAAATCCAATACAAGGCATAAAAATTACTTGCATAAGTAGTTGATTGAATTGTCCCCAACCCATAACGTGTTACTTTTAATATTCTCCTTCATGATTATGGGCTCCCATGAGACCATCAAATAAATCATCTCTCTCGACCACTAGTGGATTTCTTGACAATCATCACCTCACAACATGCAACAAATGCATTAATTATAATTATAATATCAAAATATTAAAGAAATAATCCACATGCTAACTCTTGCATGGAGTCATGTCATCACCACATACTTATTCATGTTATCATAAAGCATCTTATCATAAAATAATTCCACGCAATTACATCATGTCATCACATAAGGATATACTATGATAAGAAATCTAACCTAACATATCTTTATAAGCAATATAACATTACATTAACATAATATATGGAACCACATGTTATCATAACATCATGAAAATGATAATCATCTCAACACATATCACATGGAGAGTAATAAAATATCAAGAGTGTTCTTATCACAATTCATCAACAAAATCAAATTTACTAGACTACATAAATGCATAGTGAATACTATTTTTTATCTCTAAATTATCATCAAAACATCCATCTAGCACATGGATATACCGTCTTAAATTTAACAGCCTGGGATGGATCATTAATATTATGAGTGCCATGTTCTCATAAAGAGACCAACTATTTTTCGACAATCATTTCCTCTTTTTTCAACAAGAAGGTTGAGAATTTAGGGGATATGTATAATCACCATATCAATATGCTAAAGTTTTCATATAATTTCCTTGTCTTAATACACAATTTATCTTCAAGTAAGTCCCAATCAACTAAATCCATCACAATCAAGGAAATTATTCTTATCGAGCAATGAAATTACACAACACTATTAATGGAATTAATAGTATCCCTTAAATAATCAAAGTCCAAATCAAATTTCCATGTTTATCATGACATTAATAAGTGTATCCACTATTGATTTACCATTTTGTTACTCTATCTTGTAGTGTTCTATATATTTTTTAATCATTCCCCAAGTTTCTAACGTCACCTTACATCCCTGGTTCAACCCATTCAAAGGACCGTGTTAGCACCAGAAGTCACCTCCATATTGTGTTGGAAGTAAGCCTAGTACCCATCATAGTTTTATGTCACAGGTTGGTTTTAAAGAGGTCAAATGGGCATAGACTCAAGATGATATTGTTTTAACTCAGAAAACTAGGCCATAAATGCATAGGTAAGTGAAGGCCACAACTAACTTCAGTCAAGAAATTGCGTTTAAATGTGAGCAGAGGGAAGAATTAATGAGAAAGGTGAATGAGACTGCTATGGGCATCAGGCCTTCCAACAGCTCGGAGAAGAAAATATCAGACTCAATATCACACTTGAGCTCAAGCTTCAGACACTGCAATATGTCCAAACAACACAGCTGTAGCAATAGAATGATCAAACCTCCATCAGCCTGCAAATACAACGACTTGACTGGATCTTCCATGCCCGAGCCATCTAGTGTAAGAGGGAAAATACAACACAGGGAACTGAGTAAAACCAATCATGATGCAACTATAATCAAACCTACGTTATAACAACACAATAATCCTCAGCTGCATCATCCATACTCGAGTGTTTCAACACAGTATGAACAAAGAGATGGAAAGAAGCTAACTTATATTAATCTGACAGTCTCAAATCAAAATACACAACCAGAGATTCATCAAAAACTTTACAATTGGGAGCCTAGCTCAACCATCGACCCTAAAAAAATATCAAAACTAAGTATTTATACTTAGAACAACTTGGCACCATCGGGAGTGTGACCTGGCCACTACAATCAAAGATTTGTGCATGCATCTTCTTCGGTTAGTATGTACTTGCATTCTTCTGGCATATGCGAGATCAGATTAGTATGGGATTCGCAGGAGAATCCACTGACATGGGAACTTTGGGCTGACAGTCTACTCCCACGACCAGTTCTTCCATGCTTTCTATTTATGTGGTGAAACGAGGTTTCAACCACCTTCCCCATTTTCATTAACTACTTTCATCAGGATCAGGGTGAGGCCTGACACCCATGAATGTTCTAGGTGGTGCCCACGACTCATTCCAATTGATATCGACATATTGAAACCACGTAGATCTTCTGATGAGACCAAGATAGGCAATTCAATATTTTATGCACTCCATTCTCTTTCCCCATGCGACCGCGGGCCGTGACCTTGTGCTTATCCATATGAAATCTCATGATTCCGCATTTCAGGAGTTTTCACTCCCCTTGATTTCAAATATCTCGATGCTCGAAAATGGGAGACGGCCCATATGGATCAACGATCATATTTTCCTGGAATCTGGCGATCATGATCATCACCTCAAACAAATTTATTTGCCTATCGCTCAATCAGGTGCCTACCTTTTGTTTGGCCACACTTTCCATATGCCCTTGGGCTGTGATCATGGGCCTAATTCCCAGGCATTTCAGGATTTCACGTTTCACGAGTTCTCACCGTATTCCATTCTGAAATATCTGAGTCATGAAATCACGTTCGCTTGGATTGGGTGACACACATCTCTTTGCATTGGACGACCCAGATCATATCGACATTTCAGGACCTTGTACCATCGACACTTCTCACCTTAGCCTTCCCGAAAAGACTTTCTCTGTGGATCCTGTGCCATGTGTCCTTCTAAAATAGATGACCCAGATCATTTCATGACTTCGCGTTTCATGAGTCCTCATGACTCTGCCCTTTGACTTCTCCATTCTACGGGTCAACAACATGCTAGTCTTACACAACATGTCCTTCCAAGGATCAACATCTAGGATTGGCCTCATGATTTTAGAACTCTGTTTGACACTATACTTCGTGTAACTCTATGATCCTGATTTCCCGATGGTCATCGATCCAATCTTCCTGGTGGATCTCTGCCCTTGAAATATGATCTTGCTCATTCGCTTGATTTGAGTCCATATCAGACCACTCTAAGGGTTTCTCTTGTGCTTATGGCTGCGGCCTCTGTAATTGAATACTTGGATGACTGACTAAGGGCATAGGAAGGCTAAAGGATTAGTGACAAATATGAAGAGAGAGAAGTGATCGATCTTAGAGAAAACATAAAGGCTTAGGGCCGACACCTCTTAGGTAGGAAAAGGAAGAAAACTATAAGACGAAAGGAAGAAACCTTATGATTGGGTCTGCAAAAGGAGGGGAGATAGGAAAAATTACAGACTTAGGAAAAAACCCCAGATTTACAAGACTCTAACAAGTTTATGTGATAACATTTGGCTCCACAGGGGATGGCATGCTCCCTGTGAGATGCCAAGAACAAGCGGTTCCAGTGCCTTAGCTTTGGGCTATGGATTCATGCTCAAAAAAAATCTTGCTGAGGATTTAAGGCCTACAAGAAAACTGTCCTAAAAACAAAATAAAAATACATGCGCTCCAGGAGGAGCTTATTTATGTACATTCCTAGACTAATTGATTTTTACAAAGTGCTAGGTGAAAGAAAACTTCTACCATAGCCATTCAAGTAACTTCCTGACTGGAATCTCTTTTACTCTGTCAGTGATTGATAGTAGATGATGCAACCGTGACAGTAGGACAATTACATCCTTCAACTTTCCTCCAGATGGCAATGGTGGGATAAGACTTGGAGGCTTCAAATCATGGAGGAAAAGAAACTCCATGTATTCCCCTACAGGCTCATAGAATGAGTGAGAAAATTTACTGGGCTAGTGGAAAAAAACATGCTTTGTCCCATAGCTGTTCACACACGACTGGATTTCTCTGGAAAGCATAGGTGAGTGAATGGCTGATGCAGGATGACTGATCCCAGGTGATGGTTGTTCACTCATAGGCTCAGGGAAGGATATAAACTGCTCATTTGGCTCTCCCTCTTATTTTTCATGTCTCTCCCAAGGGTCAGAGTCATAATCATCATAAAGAGGACCCATGGGAAAGATCTTCTCTTGGTCTTCTGCAGGCCCAGGATGACCGATTTCCACAAAATGTTTTACTTCAATGTATAAAGGAAAAGGTTCTGTTGCATGCTCTTGGAAATCCTTCATATCCAACTCAGAATCTGATTCAAAGATGTCATACACGGGCCGATTGGTACCAGGTGATATCTGATCATTTGGATCCTCCTTTTCTCCTTCATGGATTTCTCAAGGATCAGATTCATAATCACAATAAACATGAACCATGGGAGGGCTCTTCTCTTCGTCATCTTCGCTGGGATATCCATCACAAGTTTTTTGTTCTCGGCTAGTATCTAAAATCACTTCTTTGTCATAAGCAGGGACACCAAGAACATCTTCTTCAAGGACTAGAAAATCCTCCGTGCTCCCTTAAAATGAGCATCAAGGATGTTCTGCCTTCATTTTTCCTAATTATGCAGAAAGTGCTTTTACCTACTCCACCAACTCAACTAGGGCATCTTCTTCCTCCTTGCAGCCTTCCTCCTCACAACTTTCATTCTCACAGCTTCTATAAGATACTGCCATATATGGAAAACAACTTTTATATCCCTCAAAACAACTATAACAAATTAAATCAGAGGAATAATACCTTTGACAATGCTTATTAAAAGCTGGATGAAACTGTTCTAGGGAGGAGATGCTTGGAGTGGAGAAGGATCGATACCACTCATGAGCATCCCCTTCCAATGAGAACATGAACATCTTCATAAGTACATCCTCATGATGTATCTCCCACTGATGCATGAGTTCATGAAACTCATGGAGATGCTGAGTAGGGTTGTCCTCTTTACACTCTTTAAATATGGGCAAATAATCAACCCATCCATCTGGAGTAGGAACAACATTGGGAAAACCAGGAACAACAGAGAAATTAAAGGGAGAAAAACTTCGAGCCAATATCTTTTCCATTTCGAACCAGTGGAGTCGGCAATCGATCCCTTAACCATGGAGTCTCTAGGTGAATGATATGAAAAATGAGTGTGTCTGGTCTTTGTTCACCATCAAAGACTATATCTGATCGTTGTGTTCTCCCAAGGGCTATAGCTGTAGCCAGAGGTAGCCACACTGAAACAGTGGAGTCAAGACAATGGATTCATCTCAGTGGAGTCACCAGGTGCAAGTGAAATCTTCAATGGTTCTAATATCTGATGCACTCTCAAATCAGAAGCTCGTTGTCGTTCTATGTAGGGAAAGGTTTTCAATTTCATCCCTAGCAATGATGCCATAAATGTTAGCACTGGAAGTCACCTTCAAATTACATTGGAGGTAAGCCCAGTACCCATCAGAGTTTTATGTCACAGTTTTGTTTTAAAGAGGTCAAATGGGTGTAGACTCAAGATGATATCGTTTTAACTCAAAAAACTAGGCTAGAAATGCATAGGGAAGTGAGGGCCACAACTAACTTCAGTCAATAAAATGAGTTTAAATGTGAGGAGAGGGAAGAATTAATGAGAAAGGTGAATGAGACTGCTATGGGCATTAGGCATTTCAGCATCTCAGAGAAGAAAAGCTCAGACTCAAGATCACTCTTGAGCTCAATCTTTAGACACTGCAATATGTCCAAATGACACAGCTGCAGCAACATAATGATCAAACCTCAATCATCCTAAAACTACAACAACTCGACTAGATATTCCATGCCTGAGCGATCTAGTGTAAGAGGGAAACGACAACATAGGGAACTGAGTAAAAACGATCACGATGCAACTATAATCAAACCTACATTATAACAACATAACAATCCTCGACTGGATCAACCATACTTGAGTGTTTCAAAACAATATGAACAAAGAGATGGAAAGAAGCTGACTTCTATTAATATGACAATCTCAAATCAAAATACACAACCAGAGCTTCATCAAAAACTTTACAATCGGGAGCCTAGCTCAACCATCAACCCTAACAAAATATCAAAACTGAGTATTTATACTCAAAACAACTTGCCACCACTGGGAGCATGACCTAGCCACTACAATCAAAGCTTTGCGCCTGCATATTCTTTTGTCAGTCTCTACTTGCATTCTTATTTTAGACGCGATCTTAGATCAGTATGGGATTTACAGGAGAATCCGCTGACAAGGGAATTTTGGGCTACAATCAGTGCCCACGACCAGTTCTTCCATTATTTCTATTTATGTGGTGAAATGAGGTTTCAATCACCTTCCCCATTTTCATTAACTACTTTCATTGGGATCAGGGCGAGGCCTGACACCCATGAATGTTCCAGGCAATTCCCACGACTCCTTCCAATTGATATCGGCATCTTGAAACCACACAGATCTTCTGCTGAGACCAAGATGAGCGCTTTGATATTTTGCATGGCTCCATTCTCTTTCCCCACACGATTGTAGGCCATGACCTCATGCTTATCCATATGAAATCTTGAGATTTCTCATTTCAGGAGTTTTCATTCCCCTTGATTTCAAATATCCCGATGCTTGAAAATGCAAAATGACCCATTTGGATCAATGGTCAGATTTTCCTTGAATCTGATGATCATGATCATCACCTCGAACAACTTTAGTCTCCCGTCGCTCAATCAGGTGCCTACCTTTCTTTTGGCCATGATTTTCATATGCCCTGGGCTGTGATCGTGGGCCTAATTCCCAAGCGTTTCAGAATTTCACGTTTCGCAAGTTCGCACGAGTCACAGTCCACTGGACTGTGATTTGGCTGCAGGGTCCCAACCCTATGGCCAAGCCGTTGGCGGAAAGATCCATTACCATGCTCGATTACTTCTACTTTTCGATTCAACCTTATGTGCTTAACCATTCTGAATTCCTATCCATTTGTTTTGTTTCGGTGACCTCAGAGTGAACCTCGAACAATAAGATTAAATGGAGATTTTATCATGTACTTAATTTATTAGATTTCATTTATGTTTTATAAGATTTTATGTATATTGGGTTGTTTTAATGAAAGTATTGTTCATTTTTTTGTTCCCAAAAGTACAATGTTACTTAGTATATGCAAATTCATGATATAAATTTTTTATTAGGTAGTTAATTTTTAACATATACACATTTTGTTATTTAAATGTTACTTAGTATATGCAAATTCATGATATAATTTTTTTATTAGGTAGTTAATTTTTAACATATACACATTCTGTTATTTAAATTTAAAGGTAGTTTTTTTATTTAACAAATTGTACTTTTTTTATGACTTTTTGTTGAAAAAAATTATATCATTTATTACACCACAGTCATAGTCATTATAAGTGGAAAATAAAGAGAAGTTATAAAATGTTATATAAGTTTTTCTATATTTTATACAAATTAATTAGAATTATAAATCAATACATTGTGTCTACATAAACCTTTAGGATATGTAAGATAATGAGATTTTAGTCGAATTCAAACTCTAAAATAAGATGTTCTACATAAAAAGAAATTCCAAATATAGAATTGAAGCCTTCATAGAATTCACAATTACAAGTGAGATAAAGAATGAGAATGATGAAGGAGATATGAGGAATGAACATCTCAAGAAAGGTGTCCCAAAGAAATCCATTACTTTAGAAAAATTATCTAAACAATTAAAGTAATTTAATAACTATGGCTATAAAGTAATTACATTTAAAATTAGTAACTTGTTCTTTTTAAAAATTTTAATGTTAATATTCAAATCCCATAAAATATTCCTTATATGTATTTATATTCAAATTCGAAATAAATACATAGGAATGTACAATTTGGAGAAATGAAAATAATGCTAATAAAAATGGTTCCATTAATTCCTAATTATCATAAGTGTGAATATGTACCACATCTATGACCTATGTCTGCATGGAAGACATATGTACCACATCTATTATGTGAACATATAACAGGAATCGATAGATCATGTTTACAAAAGTCTCTAGGATAACCAAAGGAATAAAATTTCACACAAATTCAAATCCGAGAGTAAATTTTCCTACACAAACAGGAAGCCCAAAAGTAGTGTGGAAGTCTTCATAACATGTGCAACTAGAAGAAC
>ML786577.1:455729-470824 GCA_009831015.1 Picea engelmannii | reverse complement strand
ACGTCTCTACCCTGAAAAAAAAATACCCACAATTTCTGCCAAGGAAAGTGCTCTGATACCACTTGCAAGATACCAGATATATAAAATATGCAGAACATGAACGAAATGCTAGAAATAACAGAATAACAGTAAAATATCCAGCAAAATCTTCACAATACACAGAAATGATATACGAAATAGCAACAGAAATAACACTTGAACAGAAATAGCACTTGATTCAGATAGCAATGTTCACAGGCCTCTTCGAGGGGGCAACCTCCAATCGATCAGTGCTCTGTTACAATAATATCCAAGCTCGGGTCCTCATACCCTCGACTCCTATTTATACTAAAAAGAAGCATCTAGAGGAAGATCCTTCTAGAAGCGGAAGCTTCTATTAGGTCTTCTTACATCCGCCTAATTCTCTTTTATTGAAAGGTCTTATTAATATTTAACTTTATTACATCCGAATACATTAATCTACCCATGTGCGGGTTAGGACCTTAACACCCTGCACCGTCGTGCTTTTCTTTTCCATGACTAGTCTCAAAAAAATTCCAACAATGTGTAATGTTTAATTTTTTATGAAGACGACATAACCAATAGAATGATCGTGAAGATTTGAACTGACCCGCACACCCATATAACCATATCCAATGTCGATCGAATCTGATTTCATGTTCTTTCAATGAATCATAAAATTTATCAAAACAATGTTGTACATAATGTGTGTCGTGTGCTCGATCATCACTTATATAAAAGTGATATTCTTTAATACCATGTCAATTGTCGTTGGTGCTTTCTATGTTATCAAGACTCTGTTGAGCATGTCTGTATAGAACATGGACAAATATCGTGACTTGATCAGAATGGTAATATTCTCTCTGTATTTCTTTTTGTGCAGCAAATGTGTAATTCTCTGCAAAATCAACTACAAACAAAATTGTCCCTGGTGGAAACACTTCATGGGATTGTTTGAATTGTAGATCTTTCCATCGAGCTCTATGTGAATGCTTGATGTATTTATAGATTTCTTCCTCAAACTTCTTCAAATTTGTTATCACACAGATTTTATCTACCTTCAAATCAATCCTTTTGGATATAAAATTTGAAGAATGTGGAGCCATGCTGTTCATATATTCATATCTCTTCCATTTGACTCTTATATTGGAAAATGATTGATCATTCATATCAATATGATACTTTGAATGAAACAAACTTAGATTTCCACAACGATCATACTTCTTTCCACCAACACAATTTTTTTTGTAAAATAAGTCATCATCTTCTCTTTCACATAGAATTTTAAATATAAAACACGGAATCATGGATGATTTTAGGGGATAAATTTCGCTCATGGGCTAATTTTCCATAGTTTTTCCAAAAACGAGATTTGCTATTTTAAAAATGATTCGCCCAAATTCTATAGGATAAAATTATTTTTACTTAAAAATCGCTAAACAATTATTAAAATATAAAAACAATCCTTAGAAATTTAAATATATTTACAAAAATATCGCCAAAAATTTATAGTTGGCATATGAAGGATTAATAAGATTCGCCAAGGTTTCTACATTTTAAATTAAATGTCCATCCTTAAAATCATCCCTGCACGGAATGTGGAAGGAGTAGGTGAACTTGGCGATAAAGTTTTACCAAAATCCAAAAAAGTGTCGTAATACAACTCAAATTTCACATGATAAAGAAAACAACAAGTGTGACGAACAATGATGGGTCTAACAAACCATGGTTTTTGTTGCACAAATGTATTGATGGAAATTTTAACTTCTTTGTGCTCTTCTTTGAACTTATTGAACAACTCTTTTTGTTTCATTGGAAATATATGTTTTGGATGTTCTTCATATTGTTTTTGTGCTATTCTTCGTCGAAACACATCCCTTGTATGTGGTGAAACATGAGATTATTCCAACCAACAATTACAGGCCAACTCTTTAACATTTTCTGCAAGTCTATCTTTGTAGGGTTGTCTAGAAATCACTGTCCAACAAGCCGATTCATCATTTACATCTATTTGAAATCGAAATTTTCTATGTTTGTGCAATGTTTTTCTTGACGTTCCCATTGTTTTTTCCATTTGTCATGTTGAATTATCTTTTATATTAATAGATAAAACAACTGTTGTTTGTATCGCTCTACGTGCAACACATACATCTTCTTTTCAATATTTTCCAAAAGCTTTTAATACAATAGTTATATTGTTAAAGACATTATGTTTCATCTTTATATCATTTGTCCACTTTTGAATACCCAATAATGATGTATCTTCTTTTAACTTTCTTGAATTCATTAGACAAAGTAAAAGTTGAGCTTGTACTATTATTGATTCATCTTTGAAAAAAGTATTATACATATTCTTAGTTCGATATCTTATATAATTCTTAGCTTTTTTCTTCCCAAATTTGTCAGTATCAACATTTTCTAATATTTGATCATCAATGTTGATAGATTCTCCTGCATATTTCAATTTAAAGTTTATATTAAAAAACATAACTCGAACACAAATTCACTAAATTATATATACTTGAGTGTTCATCTTGTATTATCTAAATTTATGTACATACCTATAGGTGATTCGTCTTCTGCTTCAATTTCAGTTTCAATGTCTTCTGCTTCAATTTTGGTTTCAACATCTTCTTCGACATTATGAGACAAATCTATTTATGTTTTTTGAAAAACATCAAATTGTAATTACAATCAATTATATTATTTACAATATTTTAAATTTGAATTCTGTACTTTGAATTCTGTACTTTCTGAATATAGTCCCAATGTGTGTCGTGTGCTTGATCATCATATGTGCATGCATACCTGGTTGAACTTCTTCTTGTCCAAAATCTCTATTAACATTATCATCATTTATTTCTTCAATATTTGCACGTTCTTGTTTCTTTCTTCAATAAAGCTCTTTCCTTTGTCCAATTTTGCGAGTATCATCTCGAGTGCGATAAAATTTTCTCTTGCGCAAACTTTTGTTTCCCATGACTTTTATAGTTATTCGTAAAATATATGTTCAACAAAGAATTCACCTTGAAAAAATGCTAATGGAAGTGACGGGAGAATGCAATCATTGATTGAACTATACATAACGAATTGAAGAATGGAGCCACAAGGGAAATTTTTATTGAAAAAACAGTCCACCAATCAATCTCAATTGTTTGATGTAGCTAAAATCCACTTGATAAGAGGTGTAAAGGTATAAATTTAATGAGGTTGATGATAGAATTTGATAGGAAATTAGCATACAGTGGAGAACTCATCTATTCTACAATGTATGTTGCCATGGCTTATCAAGTTACAAATGAAGGTATAAATGTATTGGTTGATCAATGATGATCTTCAGACATATTATAAATCATGGGTTTGTTGGAAGAAAAAAAGAAATGAGGGATGGTGCATTATCTGTCAATGGAATAAAATAAACCATATAAAATTTCAACATAGAAAGGTTTCAGATTTGCAACATAGTTGACTTGGAGAGAACATTTGATCTAAAATTGTACTATTCGTGCAAAGTTCAACTTGGTTGTAGTCTAGACAAGAGGAATGTATTGTGAGGAGTTTTCAACCTGACTAATGAAGGAAGCATACTAGTGCAACCGATTTAGTCATGCTTTTGTTAGATGTTCTTGATGAAGCGAATCATGACTATCATGCAAAGTGTAAGTTTTTGAATACAACATAGTTACTAACTTGATGAGAGATATTTAAAGTTCTCATTTTTTAGAGGTTGCATATAGTCATTGTTTTTACCTTTGAATCGAAAAATGGTGTTACTGGAAGCACCATTATTTTTCGGGGTTAAAATTAACACCTTTTGCAACTATTTCCTTAACAAATGCGTAATGTTACCAACAAAAACCTTAAAATCACTCATGAAATGAAAAGTGACACAAAAAAACACTCTTTTTTCTTTTTGGGGTCAAGATTACAACTCCTTTGAAATGACAACCTTAACAACTTGTATGGTTGCAACAAAAAGCTTAAAATCAACCCCATAATTGAAAAGTACTTCTCCTAGAGGCACCCAATCATTTTTTTGGGGTCAAAAGTAAAACTTCTTTGAGACCCATGGCCCTGGCAACTAGTACCCTCACAACCAAGATCTTAAAATCATCTATCAAATTGGAAAGAAGTGTTACCATGAACACTTTCCTCTTTTTTCAGGTTTAAAATTACAACATTTTTTAAACTATGGCTTAGAATCCTTGAGTTGTTGCAAATAAAATCATAAAAAAGGAAAAAAAAAGAAGGGAAACATGTTTTTTTTTTTTTTAAATAAAAAATTCACCATTTTCTTAAAATACGTTTGAAATTTAAAGAAAAGGAAAAAAATGTTCCATATTTTATTTTAATTGTTTTAGGAAAAAACATTTTTAAACTATGATTTCAACTAATTCAAAATAACAAAGTTAAACAAATATTTATTAAGAAATTAAAAAAATTAAAATGCAATTTATAATAATAATAATAATAATAACCCCCCGGATGGGGTGGCAGGGCGGGATCTCCCCCCGAACACGCGGCAGCCTTTGGAGGCAGATGACGGGTTCTTAGACATGGAGGCACGTGATATACTCGTGCCTCCCCCCAGAGCTTAAATGCTCCGTAAGCGCACTTCGATGGTTGTAAATGCGCCCATTAACGCAGACAGTCCTCCCTCCAGGCTCCAAATCATGCAGCGGTTYGCAATGTTTGTTGTTTGTTGCAGCGGGGTGTTAGCAGAGCAAGCTCTGCAGCAGCTCCGGATTCTCATCGCTTCAGTTCTCTCTGTTCTTTTGATTTTCGTCTACAGCAGCCGGGGCACCATGACGCGCATTCGGGGAAGGCCAAGGCGGGGAGCACCCTGGAAGCCTCGGCGTCCATCCACTTCCTGCTCAGCCTCGTCCTCTTTGGACTCCTCCTCTCGCAGTCACCATTCCCGCAGCAATTCCGACCATCTCTCCTCCACTTCGCTTCATGGGGAGCAGGATCACTCCCTCGCGTGGGCACTGGTTCCCTATGCGGTTACTCCTCCCCCTCGTTCTCCTGGCGACCCTCCAGAGCATCCCCCCCACCCCAAACCCGACCTCCATCAGCCCTTTCGCGGMRCAGGTCCTCTTCYCCGGGACGCTGCTACTCCAGAACAGATGTGGGAAAGTTTGGCGGCACTGTATGATTTGGCGTTTGGCATTCGCCAGGGCGTGGACGACCTGAACTTCCGCCTCCAGGAAACGGATGTCAAGATCGACACATTCCTTAACACTCTCGCCGCCCTGCAGGACTCCCTGCTCCCTAGTCAGCACGAGGACTCTCCAGCCCAGGAACCGAGTGCGACCAGGGGTAAAGCTATGGACGTGGACGTGGACGTAGGAGCTATGGAAGTGGATGTGGGAGCAACCTCGGGCAGCAAAGCTGATAATACTGTGAACGATGGGGTCCCCTACATAGAAGAGGAGCCATGGACAGAAGACTTCCAGCCCAAGTGGCCCGAGTACTCTCTGTATGTCTAGCTCATCAGTTAAGATGCAGATACCATATGTTTATTTTGTCAATTTCCTGCTGTTTCTGTTAAAGGTTTTACATGCAATTAGATAAATAAATGAACAACTTGATACTTCTGAGTTCATGGACTGGTTTCCCCTCTGTTGGGGCAGTCCATCTACCTCAGACTGAACATCATGTAATACTCTCTGATACTCTGTTTTTGGGAGGTCTTTAATATATTATACTTACTTACAAAATAATAATAATAATAATAACAAAATTAAAATGTAATTAAAAAAGAAGAGAGAAAAGTAGTAAACAATAAATTAAAAAAAAAACGTAAAAAACAAAAAATTTAACACCCAAAAACTAGGGGGTGATGCTTAACACTGCCCCCACACCCATTTCCTTCTCAATCTACACTTTTTGTTGCCCTCCCACCCTTTCATCCTTCTATCTCCCCATGGCTCCCTACAAGACGTCCCCTCAAAGGAGTGTGGGCGTGAGAGGGGACACATATCAGGCGAAAGAACAAGGGGTGTGGGGGGAGGAGGCAGGTGGTCGATGCTCGATATCGCCCCCAAGGTATTTGTTGTGTGTGTTTTTTTTTGGTTTATATATATATATATATATATATATATATATATATATATATGATAATGATGATGATGATGAACGTCCATTGAGACCAATTGGTCTATCAGACCTTAAGAAGGTAAGATATTACTTGATTTCTTTAAAATTGTATTTTTATTCTCATAAATCATTGAGAGAAGCATTTCAAGATTACCATAGTTTTGATGACTTAAGAGGTTAGAAAGGTCTGTATCGTGGAAAATATTTTTAAATTGGGATCTAATATAGGTTTATGCATGGAAATATAAGAGGAAGTGTTTTTTATCTTCTACCCTCTTAGTGTCACAAAGATGACATATTCTTTCATCCAACGATGTTTTGGGAGTTGTCCAATGTCCAGTTTCACTACGTAGCTCATGAGAGATTGTTCTTATTTTAGCAATGTTGATTTTCTTCTTTGCACTTCTCAAAACTGAGAGGTAATTTTGATCTTCTAAATTAGGGTTGACCACCTCCTTATAGTATCTTAATTTCCTTTTATCCACTAATTTTTTATCACACCACATATTCTCCTTAAATTTATAAGTGACAATATTTTAATATTATTGATATTATACATGATGACTTCTTATATTCCCCAACGATTTAGCCAAGATTTGGTATCTTTATTCCATCCCCACTTGAGTCGCTAGTATTTTTGGCTAGAGTTTGAAGCAATTTTTGGGAGCCTCTTGTCATCCATGTTGTTTATCTTGTTCTCGTATGTTAGGTATCTAATCATAGCAATGATCTCAATGGGGGAACTGCTTGTTTCTATGAGGAGGATAGGATAGGGTGTTTTTACCTTAATTTTGAGATTAAAAATTATGCAATTCTTTTGGATCTGTTATATGTTTCTCCAGGATTCTCTAGATATACGGCAACCCCAAACTTCACATCCATATAAGATAACCAAAGTGACGAGAATGTGAAAGAGGAGTTTTTTTTTATCCCAAATCCAAAGGTATGTTGATTTAAAATTGTTTTTGAGCCCACAATAAGATTTCCACCCTCCATTTATCCTTTATTCAATGCTATAGTTCCAATTGATCTTATGGTGGATATCAATTCCAAAATATTTGTATGAAGGCACTTCCCCCAAGCTATTGTTGTCATAAAAAAAAGTATCATACGTGATTCTTTTGGATTTAATTATCATAACCTTTGTTTTGTTAGTGTTCATAGTTATGCCCATGCTACAACACAAGTGCTTAAGGATTATTAGTTTCTTACCTAGGTCATAGGGACTCTTCGCCATAAGAAAAATATTGTCAGCATAAAGGAGGATAATGACTATACTAGCGAGAGTCGAGCCAACACAACCTGCATCCTCCAAACAATCTTCTAACTTATCAACATAAATGTCGAAAAAAGGGTAGGGGATAGAGGAAAACCTTGCTTGACTCCTATACTACAATTAATTTCTATCAACCAACCCTCAGTGTTCCTAAACTTGGCAATAACTTTCTCATATAACCTTAATTCAACAACTCTTAACTCGAAAGGGACTTCAATCTCTTCTAACCTATTCCAAAGGTTACTCCTAAGAACAGTGTAAAAAGATTTTCTAAAATCAACAAAACAACAAAGGAGATTGGTTTTATCATTATGACACTCCTCTATAATGATCATAAATGTAACAAGGTGGTCCATAGTGGAATGGTGGCCTCTAAACCTAGCCTAGCCTCTAGATATTTTTCCATGGATTTCTAGCCATGTACCGATATTTTTTTCCAAAATACTTCTGTATAGCTTAGCTAAAATGGGATAATCATAATGTTCCTATAATTAGAGGGATTTCTTTTATCTTCACTTTTAAAAAATAGGTACAATGAGGCCTTGATTCCAAGGTTTTGGGAAGCCTTGCTGGATAACTAAATTGAAGAGCTTATGTATGCGATGGATGAGGATAGTTCCTCCAATTTTTAATATTTCAGCTTGGTAACCATTGATGCCATTATATTTTCCTTTTGAGAGTTGATTAACCCCAAACTTAATGTCTTCCATAGAAAAAACTTTGTCCTTTGCAGAGATATTTGACATGTTGTCCATGACGTTAGGGGATTCATAAATATTTTTGAGGTATACACTCCAATCCTTCAAAGGAATCTTATTATTTTCTTTAGTTTTATGAGTTAGAATTTGCCTCCATAATTTCTTAGGATCTATCTTAAATAGGTGCAAAATCTTCTCTTGCTTTTTATTTATATTTTCTTTTATTTTCCGTTTAATTAATGTTTTGTATATATTTATCTTATCATATTTTAAAGATGCATTGGAAGCATCCCTAATGGATTTTCTATCAATTTTACATCCATTATCATACCAAGAGTTATTTGTATTGTTTTTATTTTTATGTAGCACCTCAATAGAGAAATTGTTAATTGAAGTAGAGAGGGTTGTTGTAAAATTATGATAGTCAACTTTAATATTGTTTAGATACGATATGAGTTTTAAATAATTTCTTAAGTCTTTTAAGAAGAGATCGACTTTATGTGTGTCAAAAAGTAAGTTCCTTTGGTTTTCAAAGTGCTCCTCAATGGAGCTTTTGTGAATGGTAAAGTTAAGAGTTAGGGTTAGAGGTCTATCGTTAGAGTCAGGTTCATGGTCATTTAAAAGATCAAAGTTTACTATTTTGTTGTGTATGGAGATATATGATATTACATAATCAATAACACTACTACCCAACCCTTGGATACAAGTAAACATGTTAGAATTTGGAAACTTCTTTGGACCATTTCAAATTATTAAATCTTGAGAACTACAAAGCTTGAGTAACTTAGTACCAAACAAATTCTCGATTATGTCTTCAAAGTTTCTTTAGTAATTGTTAGCTAAAACAAGGTGCTCATCTAGCCAAAGAGGATGAGGGTTGGATTCATTACTTAAAACATTAGCTTGATTGGATGCAGTTCTAGCATGAAAGTCTCCTAACATGAGGATACCACCTTAATTTTTTTATATTGTATATATCTTGCTCTAAGCTTTTGTAGGGACAATTCTTATCTAGATTGATTTTTGTATAAAAATTAGAGTTAATAGGTGAAAAATAACATATTTCTATATAAATATTATTAGCGTTAATATCATGTATCTCCATCCATATGTACTGATTGAGAGGATCTTTCTTATGAAGCCATATGTGAGGAGAGATGTTCATTTTTAATATTTGTTTTTTTTTAATTGCATTTTACTTTTGTTTTGTAATAATTATTCTGAAAAAAATCTTAAAGTTAAAAAAAAAAATCTACCTTTTTACTTTTTATTGCATTTTTAAAAAGAATTTCTTTATACATTTTTTAAAAACTTTTTCTTAAATTAGTTATAATGATGTTTTTTTTTTAATATATTTTTTAAAGGGTTTTTTTTAATTGTAGTATATTTTTCCTTTAAGAATTTAAAAGAAGTTAGGGGGATTTTTTTTCTATCTATTAAATTTTAATTTTTTGATTATTAGTTTTTTTTCAATTTTTCTTTTTATAAATTTCAAACGTATTTTAAGAAAATAGTTAAAATATAGGATTTTAGAGCTAGAGTTCTTGTCAAGTTGGTAACCATGTTGTACATGAAATACATTGAATAAATCCAAATTAAAGAGAATAAGCACTAACTGAGTAATTTTTGACTTACTGGGTTTGATTGACAAATTCAAGGATGATTTTAGGGGCTAAATTTTGCTCGTAGGCTAATTTTCCATGGTTTTTCCCAAAATAAGATTCATTATTATGGAAATGATTCGCCCAAATTCTAAAGGATAAAATTATTTTACTTTAAAAATCGCCAAAATTTTATACAAACTATATAAAATCCTTAGACATTTGAATAATTTTACAAAAATATCGCCAAACATTTTATAGTTGGCATATGAAGGATTAGTAATATTCGCCAAGGTTTCTACATTTTAAAATAAATTTCCATCCTTAAAATAATCCATGTTGACACTTTTGTTTTTCATTCCATGTGTTGTTTCTTGAAGGGAGGAGAACATTGAGTGTAAAATATAATGCATTTTGGACCTATATATTGCATGTTGCAGTCTACCCAAGAAATTGTTGAAACAAAGAATGTGTCCAAAACTTGAAATTAACTATTGCTTGAACCACTGTAATCTTCTAGCCAAACCACATGAAATCTCACTTAATAAACCTTCCCCACTACAAAATTGTTTTGACTAAAGTGATTTGAAGCTCACTACCCAAGTGTTGGTTTGATGCTTTACCACTAATAGAATTTTTTTGTCTAACTGAAAGACTTCTTCAAGACTGCAAGAACCACTATGAAAATCATTTAAGATCCACTCGACTTCTTCAAGAGTGAGGCATTGGTGCAATACAATATCCACTCCTTGAATATATAGGACATCTCCGATGAGGATGTATCAAGGGGATTTATGGTGGATGCATCATCGATCATCGTGTGAGAGATGTGGGCCAAACTTATGAGTGTGAAGGTAGGTTAAAATGTTATTGTACCATGGGTGATGTTATGATATTAAGAAAACGTGTTCATCCAAAAAGTTATCATTCATTGGCATGTCTTTGGTTTCAAAGACGATATCTATGATAAATTCAACGAGGATGAGTGCTTTATTACTTTTGGGGGTTATGAAATCTAGATCGAATTCTTGAAGAGTTACGATCCAATAAGAAAAATTATCATTGAAAAGTTGTCGACTGAGTAGGTATTGTATGGGGTTGGAGTTTTCAATGAATTTGGCGATTTGAAGCAAAATGTAATGGCATAGCCCTTGGACTATTTGAATGATCGATAGGGATAGCTTCTCCTCATGATTGTAGCTGAGAGGAGGTCTTGATAGGTTCTTTCTTAGATAGTATATGAGATGATCATGACCATCCTCCCTTTGTTGGATTAGCACTCCAATGACATAAACTTTTGTAGTGGATAACTAAAAGGTAAAATCCTTATTAAAGTTAGGGGGATTAATCAATGAGGTGTTTTAGAGATAATGCTTCAAGTAATTGAAACCTTTTTGTTCTTGATCATCCCATTGGAATGGGATGCCTTGACATGGAAATATTAAGAATTTGTGAGTGCAAGTTGCATAATTAGGCAAAATGCATTGTAAGAAGTTGGCAGTACCCTATAGACTTTGTAGTTGGTGCAAGGTTTTAGGGGGGGTAGTTTGCGGATGAATTGGACTTTTAGAGGGCACACCTTGATTCCTTGTTGGGAAATGATGAAACCTAATAATCACCCGATGATGCAAAAGATGCACTTGAGGAGGTTCAAGTGAATTTTGTATTTCCAACATCATTGTAAGACAATGTAAGGATCTTATAGGTTTTGTGATCACTTATTGGACTGGTCTATGAGGTCATCAAGATAAGCCAAGATGAGATGAGTGAGTTCATGAAAAATTTAAGTCATGGTGCACTAGAAGGTGGATCCATCATATTTTATCCCGAATGGAATAGCATGATTGGAAAAAGTGCCCCAAGGTGTGGTGAAAGTGGTCTTATACTAGTCTACATGGTATATTTGAATATGGTTATACATTGAGAATCCATCCATAAAAGAGAGGACCTCATGCCCATTGCATGAATTGTTGACTTGGTTGATGAACATGGTTGGGAAGTTTTATTTGGGACAATATTGGCTTAAATCATAGAAATCAGTACAAATGCGGATACTACCCCACTTTTTATTCATAGGGATGAGGTTGGAGATCCATGATGTGTATGTGATGGGGAAGATGAAACTATATTTTTGAAGCTTGTCGATATTTTTCTTGATGGCCATGGATGTTAAGCCCTAAATAGTGGCTCATTACCCCTTAATTGGGGCATATTACATTAGTAATGTTATTTTATTTATGTCGGATTTAATCCATTAATTGTAATTATACCTCCTAGTCTCCTATATATACCAAGGAGACATTTTCATTTGGAATCATCTTGTAATTGAAAATTTTATGTGGGAATAAGGAGGTTGCCCCCTCGAAGAGGCTTATTATCTGAATTTATCTCTTTTCAAGAAGTTTAGTACTTATTATAAGGTTTTTCTATGCTATATTGATATTTGGTTCCTAACATATGGTATCAGAGCTCAAGGTCTTCGGGTTTCGCTGCTACATTCGAGACACCTTGGCATTTTTTCTATAAATTGTTTTTTGCAATGATTCAGAAGGAACGGCTTGGAGGATATTTAGTAGAAGAAACAAGGTACATTGGGTTAATATTTCAGCTCCGGTGGCCTTATTCTTTTGGAGATACAACGTTTCTAAGATAGGGTTCTGGAATCATCCATAATTGAGTCATTGCGGAATTTTCGCTATAATTTTTTTTCTGTAATGTTTCAGACCCTGAACTCCAGGGGCTATTCACAAAAATTAGTAAGGTATATGTGGTAACAATTTTAGCTTCTTGGTCATCTTAAATTTGTATATACACCCTGTGGAAGATAGGGTATATGACTAGTCTCAAGTAGGTGTTCCAGGTATAACAATCATAACTTCTTACTAGAGTATCCAAATTGAGTGAGACTAGTTTCATTGGATATTGGATAGACCATAGTAGTTCTGGTACAGGTTTCAAAATTTTATATCAATTATCTTGTGCGGGGCATGCTATACAAGTGACATCTCCTTGAAACGAAACAAAATCAACAAGTTGTGGGGAAGTTACCATAAATTACACTTGTCACATCAAATTTTGATTAGACCTATGGCATTGCAGAGAAGAAATATCAGAGACCTACGAAAAATAAAATTTTATACTCAGAAGGGCCGAAATTTTGGAGATACAATAAAAGAAATATTTTCTAGCAGAACCACCTCAAAATCACGGTTTAAAGTGATACTTGGCCAACACACCACCAAAAAAGGGAACTTCTACATCAAATAAGCCTCCAGAAAATCCTACTTGGACTCTTGATGAAGGTGAAGAAATGCGTAGGGACATAAATGATTTACAAAAGAAGACAGTAAAAAAATATGAACTACAAGAGATGGAAGCTAAGTTGGAGGCAATAAATACTAAGATGGATGGTCTAAAAGAGGAGATCATGGAAGGATTGAAAATTATCATAATTTGGAAGGATTGAAAATGTAGCCCATGAAATTCATGATGAGGACACAAGGAAGGTGAATCAAGAATGGAGAAACTCCAACTTTCAGTTGAAGACCAACCACATTCCTAAGATCGATATGAGGAAGTTTGATGGCAAGAACCCTATCACATGGATACTTCAGATGGAGCAATTCTTTGATCTACATAATGTGCCACATACACAAAAGGTACGAATTTCTTATTTATATTTAGAACCCAATAAATTTGTATGATATCGAAGGCTTTGTTCTCACAAATCACTTGCCACTTGGACGATTTTCACGGAAGAAATTATAGCACACTATGAGGATACAAGGAGCAATACCTTCTTTAGCCAATTGATAAATCTCAAGCAAAAGGGTTCAGTTACAGAGTACATTGAGAACTTCCAAATATTGAATATAAAGGTAACATATATTCCACATTAGCACTTGATTGATGTATTCATATTAACTTTAAGGGATAACAATCAACATGAGGTTCACATTTGGGAACCCAAATCATTGGAGAATGCATTTAGGGTGGCAAGAAATGTTGAAAGTAAAAGAATGGATATGGCTACTAGAAGGACCAATCCTAACATCTATAGACAGAACAATTCTCCTTCTTCTAAAACACCTCAACCTACAAGGTTGACACCTCAACAATTGGAGGAACAAAAAGCAAAAGGTTTATGATTTAATTATGACAACAAGTACAGTAAGGGACATAAGTGTGATGAGAAGAAATTATTCTACATAGATTGTGAAGAGGAAGAAGAACAAGAACAAGAACAAGAACCATCTCAAGATGAAAATGTAGAAGCAATTTCGCCATAAGAGTTGACTCCCACGATATCTTGTAATGCATTGGCTGGAATTAACACTCTTCAAACTCTCAAGATTGAAGGATATGTCAAAAAGAAAAAGGTAATTGTCCTAATTGATTTTGGTAGTACTCATAATTTCATTCACTATAAATTAGCCAAAGCTCTCAATTGCTTTGTATATCTAGCACCAGAGTTTCAAGTAATGATTGCAGATGGAGGAACTATCAATTGCTCAGGAAAATGAAATAAGATTAATCTTACTATGGGGGAATATGTAATGAATAGTCCAATGATTTCTATACCCATGGGTGGTGTTGAATTTGTACTAGGAATCCAATGGTTACAATCATTAGGAACAATGGATTTTAATTTTCAAGAACTTTTCATGAAATTTTCATTGGAAGGAAAAGAAAATGAGTTAAGAGGTATCACAGGGAAACCTGGTAAGGTGATAAGATTTAATGGCATGACAAAATTATTGAAAAAGGGGCATCGAGGGGTTATTGCACAACTATGCTCACTATATGTTCAAACATCTAAGCCATCTATTCCTCTATATATCCAAGGGATCATTGGTAAGCATTCCAAAGTATTTTAATATATTCCCAAAGGTCTTCCACCCAATCGAAATCATGATCATGATATTCACGTAATTCCTGGGAGTGTTCCTCCTAACATCAGGGCATAAAGATACCCTTATGCCCAGAAGAGTAAAATTGAGTGCATGGTTGAAGAAATTTTAGAGGCTGGCATTATTAGACCTAGCCAAAGTTCTGACTCTGCATCGGTGGTAATGGTATTCAAGAAATATGGCTCATGGCATCCGTGTCCATATTATAGAGACTCAACAAGATCACTATTAAAGATAAGTTTCCCATTCCCATCATTGATGGATTGTTGGATGAACTACATGGAGCAATCTATTTCACAATTATAGATCTTTGTTCAGGGTATCATCAGATTAGAATGAAGGAAGAAGATATCCCAAAAAAGCATTCCGAACTCATGAAGGCCATTATGAATTTTTGGTCATGCCTTTTGGCCTTACAAATGCAACTTCCACATTCCAAGGGTTGATGAATTCCATTTTCAAGCCCTTCCTTCGAAAATTTGTGTCAGTATTTTTTGATGATATACTAATC
>ML786577.1:439351-452928 GCA_009831015.1 Picea engelmannii | reverse complement strand
AGGTCAGATCTTTGCTTGTGCTTCTACATCTTGAATATATTGTGATATCCATGTGTTGATGAATCTTGTATGCACTTAATAACTCAATAAATTAGTAGTAGTTAGTGATTCCAAGAAAGAATTTGGCTTGGGATCATTACACTCATAGCTCATCCTATCATCCTCAATCTGATGGACAAACCAAGATAGTGAACACATGTCTGGAAGGCTACCTTCGTTGCTTTGTCTCTGATAAACAAACACAATGTTTCAAATGGTTACCCTTGGAAGAATGGTGGTATAACTCTTCCTTTCATACTGCAACAAAAATGACACCATTTATGGAACTTTATGGATAACACCCTCCTTCCATCACTTCTTCTCTAAAATAAAAATATAAGGTTCAATCAGTGGAAGATCACATCGAGCATCAACAACAAGTTCTCCAAATATTAAAGCACAACTTGACCATGACACAAAATCGCATGAAACAACAAGCAGATCAACATCGTAGTGAAAGAAGTTTTAAAGTAGGGGATTGGGTGTTTCTAAGACTACAACCATACAAACAAATTTCCCTCAAGCAAGCCAAGAAGGATAATAAATTATCACCAAAGTACTATGGCCCTTATAACGTGTTGCAAAAGATTGGTACTATGGAATACAAATTGGAGTTGCCTGCATCTTCACAAGTACACCTAGTTTTCCATGTTTCATGCTTAAAGAAGGTTATAGGTGGCAAGATCCCAGTTCAAACTATATTTCCAGAACTTGATGAGTAAGGAAAAATCATATTGGAGCCTAAAGCCATCACCGACACAAGAATTCGCCAGATGAAGAATAAATCCATTTCAAAGTATCTCATTAAATGGAGGAAACTACCGGTTGAAGATTCCACTTGGGAAGATGAGTCTTTTATACAGAAGCATCCAGATTTACTCAACCATTGTGGAAAACAATTATCTCAAGGGGAGGGGAATTTTAATCCCTAAATAGTGGCTCATTACCCCTTAATTGGGGAATATTACATTAGTAATGTTATTTTACTTATGTCGGCTTTAATCCATTAGTTGTAATTATACCTCCTAGTCTCCTATATATACCAAGGAGACATTTTCATTTGGAATCATCTTGTAATTGAACATTTTATGTGGGCATAAGGAGGTTGCCCCCTTGAAGAGGCTTATTATCTGAATTTCTCTCTTTTTCAAGGCGTTGAGTTCTTATTATAAGGTTTTTCTATGCTATATTGATATTTGGTTCCTAACAATGGATTTGGAGCGATGAAGGGGCCTTTGTTTCTGCGAGACAGGGGATGCATCAAGCCCTATGTCTATATGATGTTTGATGATGGATGAGTTGATGATGGGAATTCTAACATATGACCAAGCAAAAACATCATGAAACTCTTGAAATATATATTTATATGTGATTACCTCCTTCACGGAACATGTTGTTCCTAGAATAATTTGTTATTTAACACTTGGGGTTACCAATATGTACACTTTGATAGTGGGGGAAATGTTGGCCATGTTTCCCTCTTTGAAATAATCTAGGGCTATGCTTGGGTTTTTAAACCAATCAACATGTCCATGGGGTATAAAGTCTTTGGTTTCGATTGCGCATACCACTGGGGATGGGGAAATTTGAACTCCTCACATGGGAGGAACAAAGATCGATGATGCATCACATCATGTGGGTGGTTAGATGATGCCACTACCTCTAGAATGTCCTTGTTTGAGTTAAAGACGTGGGAAGGGGAGGTTATGGACTGCTAAGGGGCATGGGTTGGTGTGAGTGACTTTACATTACCAAGAATGTCTCATATGTGTGACAAAGTACTAGGTGTTGAGGGACATATCGATGTTAAGATAGTGTAAACATAGTGAGTATTTGGCCATGGTGTGCTTGTAGTCTATCTCAGGTGTAGTGAGTAGGTTTTGATACCTAAGGGAAATGAGTGGTTGATTTGGGATATAGGTTTGACATATGTGGAGATGTGATAGATGTGTGTGCCGTCATGAGTATTTTGGGCTCTAGGAGGGGGGGGGGAGGGGAATCTCTTGTCAGATATGTTCTGGTTGGTTAGGTTAGGTAGGAGGTGGTTCCCTCTCTTGATGAGGCAAGGGAGGTGTGACTAGGGTGGGGGGTGCAATGCTTGGTGTTCCCATTTGTGGGCAGGACTTGTGAATCTGCTTGAGCTCTTTCATGCAACATATCCAATACTCGATGATTGTTGGGCATAGATAGGTTTAACAGTCAAATTACTTGCAAAGGTCACAAGGGTGACTATTTCATGATCCCACTAATGTGGATTGTAATACCCCTAGGATAAACCCCAATTGTAAATGTACATATTCTTTATAGGTTGGTGAGCCAGGATATTTTGGGCCAATTGTATATATGTTTTGAGGCCAGAGTGTATGTGTTATTTAGGTCAGGGAGCCTATGAGTTGAAAGGCCAATGATCCTAACAAATATAATATGTAATCACACTCGATTATATTAATAAACCAAGTCAAATGAAAGAGTATCGGGGGATAGGACTCCACGAGAGGGAAATGGGACTAAGGGATTAAGAAAAAGGGATAAGTCAAGCAAGCTTAATCCAATGAATAAAATAATGTTATTCCTAAGTCAAAAGGATTTATGATATGATTTTATCCTAAGTTCCTAAGTGGAGGAATGAATCACCAAGTGGAGAAAAATGTGGTTCTTTCTATGCCAAGTGTCAAGATGGGCACATGCATATTTAAAGGGTGCATTTATTGCAATTCTAATAATTCAGTCTATCAATCATTAATTCACTCAATTTCCATTATCGATACCTTGGATTAGAGAGCATAATCTAGAGAGATGTTGTTACCTTGTAAATCCTTGGTGGTTTGGGTTGAAGAAGCAGGTTGCAGGCTTGTGGAGAATTCTCTCTGGGTGAGAGAATTGTTGGGAATAGGTTTCCCTGTGTGCTAGCCTAGTGGGTGCCATAACTCTTTGAGAGTATCTATGTGTTCTAGGTGCCATATCACTATGAGACTTCCTAGCTGAATTGTTGGTAAAGCCTTGGAAGGGAAGTGGAACAACTGAAGGATTTTTGAGTATAGAATCGGTACACTTCTTGGGGTGGAACAAGTTATGGGGAATGAGAGGTCGTGAGGTGGAATTGATGCTAGAGTTGGTGTCATTGGCCTTGTCCTATTTTTATAAGTGTTGTATGACCTTAGTGGGACCGGTGAGAGAACCTTTTCCCCAATGGAGTCATAGCCCCATCTTGGGGGTGACCCACCGTTGAGATATTATGAGCAATCTAGTTTATGGTTGGGAGGAACGTTTGAGATCTGTATCCAGTCGATGATTTTTAATAAAATATAAGTGTTATTTTATGTGTGATATTTTGTTGAATAATGTGTGTTTATGCATAATTATGTTATGCTTATTTGTATATAATTATGCATGAATTATATGTTGTAGAACTTCATATTCATTGTATATGTAGGGAATAATAATTAATAAATGGTATTAGAGCTAATTTTCAGATTTGTTGGTAACAAAACGTTATAGTGTGGTATTAAAGAAAAATTTCCCGTGGTGTGGCCCAACTTAGAGGCTGGAATAATTACATGGATACATAATAGATAATGATGAACCCAAGTTTATTGGTTGCTATAGGCTGTGGTACTGGTTGTAGTGGTGTATTGGGTCGAGTTTGAACAATTGTTTGATGAACTGTGACCGATGTGGTCTGAAATTAACTTAGATCTAGACAATGGTGAGTGTAATGGTTGTATGTAGAGTAAGTGTCACAAGGATGGTTTGCACACAAAGAATTTTTGTGCACTTGGGTAGGCTACTTTGAGGGGGTTGGGTAGGTAACCACAATATGAGGGGTGAGTAGTAATGTTACTACTATATGGGGATGAATAAGGTTCCTCAATTATAGAAGTGTAGGGAATAGGTTCGTGACATGAACCTAGGCATCACAGAGAGAAAAAGGTTGAGGGACATGAGGAGTGGCTTGGTTGTTTCCCCCTGCCTTATTAGTTTTGTACCGAGTCAATTTTCTAGTTCTATTCTTCGTCGAGTTGAAGGTGGGTTCCATAGGGTGTAGAAATATGTGAGTTTATTATTTAGGTTATGATAAGGGGTAGAGGTGAAAATTTCCACATAGGTATTTCCAAGGTGAGTTTTTGGGGGGCTACTATTTCCATCACTAGATGTCCCACAAATCCATATGGTGGAAAGAAGAAGGGGATGTGAGTGATAGGATTGGAAGCCTCCTCTGCATAGGGTGTCTTGTCACATGTGGATGACAATATTTATGTAGATGGGGTGGTAGCTGAATCCACCTTGACTGCTATTAGCTTGCACACTTAAGTTGAATCCACTAGTGGAACCTGAGGTTGTTTTCCATGATAAGTGATGAGTAACATGGAATATTTGAATATTCTAGGGACAATTTCCATGTATGATGGGAAATCCTAACTTGCCTTTATGAGGCAAAGAATGTTATCTATATTAGAAACGAGTCAGGGTTCATAGTGTGTAAGAAGATCTATGGTGATGCACTTCACACATCTCTTGACTATGTGAAAGTAGTCATGGAAGAAGGTAGGCCATAAATAACCGACACAGATGATTATATGAGCAGTGGAAATTCCTAAAAAAAAATGGTCATTGCAAGCACTGCTATGGAAATCATTTAAGACCCAATCAACTTATTTAAGAGTGAGGCATTGGCACAATGCAATATCCCTTCCTTGCATATATAGGACATCTCCCATAAGAAGGTATCAATGGGATTTATGGTGGATGCATAGATGGTCATCATGTGATAGGAGTGGGAAAAACTTTTGGTTGTGAAGGTGGGTTAAAATTTTACCATTCCATGTGTCGTTTGAAAATATTAAGAAAAAAAGTTATCATTCACTGGTGGGTATTTGGTGTGAAAGAGGAGATCTATGATAAATTTGATGAGGATGAGTGCCTTTTTACTTTTTTGGGTTGTGAAATGAAGGTCTAATTCTTAAAGAATTATGATCCAACAAGAAAAATTACCATTGATAATTCATCAACTAGGTAGGTACAACATGAGGTTGGAGTTTGCAATGACTTTGGTGGTTCAAAGAAAAATGTAATGGCATGACTCTTAGATTGTGTGAAAAATGGGTAGGGATAGATTCTCCTTGTGAATGTAGTTGAGAGAAGGTCTTGATAGGTTCTTTCTCAGATAGTAGATGACATGCTCACGACCATCCTCCCCTTGTTGGACTAACACTCCAATGATAGAAACCTATAAAGAAGATAAGTAAAATATATAATCCTTATTTAAGTCAAGGGGAGTGATCAATTAGGAATTTGAGAGATCATGCTTCAAAGCTTCAAAATATTGTTTTTCTTGATCATCCCATTGGATTGGGATGTCTTTTCATAGAAACCTTAATAATACATGAGTGAAAGTTGTGTAATTAGGAGCAAAACATTGTAAGAAGTTGGTCTTCCCATGTAGACTTTGTAGTTGGCGTAAGGTCTTAGGGGGAGGGATTTTGTTGATGGATTGGAAATTTAGATGGTCCACCGTGATTTCATGTTCAGAAACAATGAATCCTAATAATCATCCATGGGTGATGCAAAAGATGCAATTGAGGGGGTTCAAGAAAATGTTTTATTTACAACATCATTGGAAGATGGTGCAAAGGTCTTATAGGTGTTGTGATCACTTCTTGGACGAAGATATGAGGTAATCAAGATAAACCAATATGCGATGAGAGAGGTCATGAAAATGTAATTCATAATGCATTGGAAGGTGGCTCTAACATTTTTGAGGCTGAAGGACATAATACAATAGGTGAAAGTTCCTCAAGGTGTGGTGAAACTAATCTTATACAGGTTTGCATGGTAGATTTGAATCTAGTTATGCCCTGAGAACCATCCATAAAATAAAGGACCTCATGCCCAGTGTGTGCATTGATAACTTAGTCACTGAATGAGGTCATGAAGATGACTTTGGGACAAGCTCGGTTTAAATCATAGAAATCAATACACACAAGGATAATACCCTACGTTTTGATCACATGGATGGGGTAGGATATCTATAATGTGTATGTGATGGGAAACATGAAACCAAATTTGTGAATCTTACTGATCTCATTCTTGATGGCCATGGATTTGGAGGGATGAATGGGAATTTGCATTTGTTGAGTAAGGAATGCATCAGGCCATGTGTTGATATGATGTTTGATAATGGTCGAGTTAATATTGGGAATTTCAACGTACAACTAAGTGAAAATTCCAAAAACTCTTGGAAGAGAGATTTATACATGATTACCTCCTTTGGGGAACATGTTGCTCCTAGATAATTTCTTCTTTAACACTTGGGGTTACCAATATGTCCACTTTGATAGTGGGGGAAATGTTGGCCATATTTCCTACTTTGAAAGCATATAGGGTTGGGATCAGGTTTTTAAACCAATCAAAATGTCCATGGTGTATGGATTCCTTGGTTTCAACTGCACATACCACTGGGGATGAGACATGTTGAAATGATTCCTAAAGAAGGAAGAAATATCGATGATGCATCATGTCCCATGCGTAGTTAGATTCCATCATTGCATCTAGTATTTCCTCATCTAAGTGAAATATGTGGGAAGGGGAGGTGATGGACTTTTGAGGGGCATGGGTTGGTGTGAGTGACTTTGCATTACCAAGAATATCACATATGTGTGACACACCACTAGGTGTTGAGGGGCCTATCAATGTTAGGAAAGTGAAAATAAAATGACACTTTGGCCACGGTGTGCTTGCAGTATTTCCTCCGTGTCAATACCTAAGGGAAATGAGTGGTTGTTGTGGGATATAGGCCTGACATACATGGATATGTGACATATGTGTGTGAAATCCTGTATATTGGGGGCTCTATAAGGGGGGAGAATCTCTTGTTGAAGATGTTTTGGTGAGTTATCCATGGTAGGAGGTGGTACCCTCTTCTGATGGGGTGAGGGAGGTGTGAATAGGTGGGGGGTGTGATGATTGGTGTTCCTATTTGTAAGAGGTACTTGTAAAACCACTTGAGCTCTTCCATGCAACATATCAAATACTTAATGATTGTGGGGCATATATAGGTTTAATGGTCAAACTAGACACAAATATCATAAGGGTGAATATCTCATGATCCCAATAATATAGATATCTAATAAATAGTGGTGGACCTAAGATCATTGGTTTCTATAGGTTGTGGTATTGATCGTGATGGTGTATTGGATTGAATTGAAGTAATTGTTTGGTGGACTGTGACCAACGTGGTTCGAAACTGAGCCAAATCCAAAAAATGGTGTGTGTAATGGATATATATATAGAGAAAATGACACATAGATGATTTGTACAAAAATATTTTTTATGCACTTGATAGGTTCCTTTGAGGGGGTTAGGGAGGTAACCATAGTATGAGGGGTGGAAAATAATGGTACTTCTCTAGGGGGGTGAATATGATTCCTTAATTATGGAAGTGTAGGGTATAGATTCATGGAATGACCCTTGGCATCATAGAGAGCACAAGGTTGAGGGACATAAGGAGTGGCTTGGTTGTTTCCCCATGCTTTCTTAGTTTTCTCCCTAGATGATTTTTTGGTTCCAGTCTTTGTCAGTTTGATGGTGGTTTCCACAAGGTATAGAAATATGCGAGACAATGATTTGGGTTCTGAGGTAAGGGGTGGATGTGAAAGGTACCACATATATATTCCCAAGGTGAGGCCTATGAGGGTTATTTTGGCCATCACTAGATGTCCCACAACTCCATATTGTGGAAAGAAGAAGGGGATGTGAGTGATAGGATTGTGCGCCTCCTTGGCGTAAGGTGGCTTGTCACACTTGGATGATGATATCAACATAGATGGGGTGGTATATGATTATACCTTGATTGAAATCAATGTACACACTTAAGTTGAATATACTGGTGGAACATGAGGTGGTTCACCATGATAAGTGGAAAGTAACATACACTACTACATATTGAAAAATTTGGGACGACCACTTGCGATGAAAGTACTCTTTCGTCGCAACATGCAAGAGACAAATTTCAATTTTTTTAAATCCACCCCGTATTCATCGCTACCTCGATGCATGTAGTTTGACTAAATTATTATGGTCAATGTTCGTCTCAAGAGAGACGAATATAGTTTGTCTATCGCAAGAGCGACAACTTACCTAACCTTAAAATTGATCGTTAATAATGACCTAAAATAAATAGTTAAAAAAATAAATATTTTTAGGTCATGTTCATCGCCATTGCGACGATAGAGACCTAAAATTGGAATATAAATATTTGACGATTTAAAGATGTTGCGAAAATCTTTCTATAACGACGACAGTTCTGAAAGGGTATTTTTTTGCGAAAGAATGTCGCAGAATGTTGTTAGAGGTGGGGAAAAAAGTAAAGCGGGTGAAAAGGGTGATGGTAGAAGTTATTGCCCTTGTTAAAAATGTTGCCTCAGACCTCCCATAAGAGTTTTAATAGAAAAAAATACAAAACATTGTAGGAAATATGGTCACATTGATGGCAGATCGAATGAATATCATCCCATGGTAATTAGCTATATATTCATTATATTTTCTTTTTGTCTATTTTATATAAAACTATATATATATATATATATATATATATGTGTGTGTGTGTGTGTGTGTGTGTGTGTGTGTGTGTGTGTGTGTGTGTGTGTGTATATTGTTTGAATGTTTGTTATAGTATACACTAATTTTGCATGATTGTTTGTACTTATAAAGTTAGAGTTGCCCTCTAACTTTCCACAGAATATTGCACCAAGTATTAGTAGAAATGATGTTGTACAAGCTGAGGAACATCATCATGACCAAGCAAATGAGGATCTGATGGAAGAAGATGATGGGACAAATCAAGTTAATGATCCCATGGAAGAAGATTATGGGACAAATCAAATGATCCAAGATTTGTTTTCGTAGCGGGATGAGGATGGGGAAAATGATGGTATTTATGATGAACCTCTATTAGAAAAGGAAAATAAATGAATTTATGAAGGATCAAGAGCAAATTTTCTCTACGCTACATTGATGCTAGTGAACTTAAAGGTTATGAATAATTTGTCGAACACTTGTATGACACAGATAATAAGGTATGTAATATGTTTCATCTCATATTATACATAAATGTCGAATTTTTTCTATTTGTTTTTAGTGTTAATTAATGTGTAAAATAAAAATGCAATTTTTACGATTAATATTCTTGCATTAACTAGTTGTTTGTTATGTTGTAGATTGTTAGGTGAATTTTTGTTACCATCATCAAATATTTTACCTCGCACATATCGAGGTTTGCATGCCATTATGAAAGACATTGGAATGGATGATCAAACTATAGATGCATGTCCTAATGACCATATTATATATTATGGACAACATCCTTCGAAAACTAAATGTCCACAATGTCTTGTCAGTAGATATCAAACCGATCATGTAACAAAAAGGGTGCCTCGAAAGGTTCTTTGTCATAATCCCATAATTCCATGTTTGCAATGATTGTTAAGGTGTGAAATCATAGCATAATTTATGGATTACCATGCATGTAACAAAAGTGGAGATAGTATTCTTTGAATGCCTCCCGATGGTTCTGCATTTAGGGAAATTGAGGAAAAATGGGCAGATTTCAAAGATGAACTTCGTAATGAAGTAAAAGTTCTTGAAAAGAAGATATCATTATTTAAATGATAAACTAAAGTGACAAAATCAAGATGGATTATTTAGATGATAAAGTAAAGTGACAAAATCAAAAAGGAATATTTAAATGATAAAGTGTTTGTTGAAATTACTGATACAACTGAGAGGGGGGAGTGAATCAGTTGTATTTGAGCTTAAAAAATATTAAGCCTATTAAAACATTCTTAAACTTTCTTCAAGTGATCATCAACATTATACAACATATGGACAATACAAGTAAAAAGCATCAATCACACATAAGGTATACACAGAGATAGATTTTCACGAGGAAACCCATAAAGGGAGAAAAACTCTTCTTCTTCGAAATGATAGGCAGTCTTTTAAGTTATGTACATCAGCTTTAATTGAGCACCAACTCAATGTGAGCCTGCTACCTCTGTTTTACAAGCTGCAACTTGTTTGAGAGAACCAACTCTCTAGTTTCTCTAGCACCCACTAGAAGGAAGCACTAACTCCCTATATGTTCCAACACCAACTGGATGGAAGCACCAACTTCCAGTTACATAGGCTCCAACCTGTATAACAGAGAACACTTGTTCTCCCTTGCACCACCCTGCCACCCTGGTTTCTTTGGCTGCAACCAGATGGAAGCTACAACTTCTTGTGTTCAAGCTTCCACTTGAACCTCTGAGGACAAAAGTCCTCTCGAGAACCTCCCAACCTCCCTAGAATATGTGTGAATAAATAAACAGTCAACTATGCAGATGAATCAATTCTTACCAATCTTTCTTTGTTCTGTAAATCTAGTCTTCTACAAACTTCTATTCTTCTCTTCCTCTGTTTGTTTAGCAAGTCTTCTCTGCATCAACTCGTTTTGTCATTCTACTCTGCTTCAACTTATCTTTCTCATCTTTTACTCTTCTCTGAGTTTCATCTTACACTGTGCATCTTCTTCATCTCCTCCTGCACATTCTATAATTTTTCTTTTCTCACAGTTTCATTCATTTTCCCATACAGAACCACAGACCAGACATAGTCTCTCTCATTTTCTTTTATACACCCCTCCACAACGGTTCCACTTCGCATTCTCTTCAGAAAAAGAAAGACCAATGTCCAAGCAACTGAAACGCCAACTGATTGGCAATCATGAGTCTGTTTCACTAACAGATTTGTAATTGAAAAGTTAACTGTGAGAGAGAGAACAGTAACCCTTCAATCATATTCTCATTTTATCTGCATCGTTGGATGAATTTTATTGACATTGCCTTTAAATCGGGTTTTGACATTTCAGAAATCCTGTGCTAAGTGTCTCGACACTTCATTTCACGATTTCTGAAGTCCCGATGCAAGAATTTTCTGCACTAGCTCCTTCCTCCATCTCTCGCTGATGTGACCAAGGGATGTGACCATAGCCTTATTCAACAACTTTATTTGGTAATTTCGCGTTTCGGTACTTCGACATTTCGGCACTCCTGATGTTGAGAGTCTCTGACTTCTCCATCTCTCGATAACCAAATTCCCAATCTCCAATACATCGAAGAGGGAGTTGGATCAATGGTCCATGATCTCTTCGAACCAACGGCTTAGATCAATTTGTGATTTCGCATATCGCGAATTCGACATTCCTGTGGTGAAAGTGTTCTTGTCACTTCAAAGTCCCGATCTGCGAAACTTTGAAATGGAGTCGGATCAATGGTCCTGATCAACACTTGATCTGATGGTTCAGATCATTTCGCGATTTTGAATATCGCGATTTCACGATTCTTGATGTTAGTATTCTTTTACCTCTCCAACACTCGATCCTCGAAACCCCGAAAGGGACTTGGATCAACGGTCCAGATTCTATCTTGATTCAATGGCTACGATTGAATCGTAATTTCGCATATCGCGAAATTGGCATTCTTGTTGCATTGTTTACTTGCCTCTCCATGTTACGATCCCCGAAACTCCGATATGGAGGTATATCAACGGTCCAGATCTGAGCTTGATTCTACGGCTATGATTGAATCGCAATTTCACATATCACGAAATCGACATTCTTGTTGCATTGTTTACTTGCCACTCCATGTTGCGATCCTCGAAACTCCGACACGAACTGGAATCAATGGTCTAGATCAAAGATTGATCTGACAGCTCAGATTACATCGTGATTTTGCATATCGCGATATCGAGATTCCTGATGTTAATAATCTTTGACATGTCCAAATATCGATCCCTGAAACTCCGACATGGACTGGAATCAACGGTCCAGATCAAACCTTGATCTAAAGGCTTAGATTACATCACGATTTTGCATATCATGATTACGCCCGCTTATCCTTGTACCTTAAAGAACGTGTGGGTTCTTCTTGATCCAACGATGGTCGGATTCTGCGCTTGAATCTGACGGCTGAGATCTTTGCTCCTCTTCAACGATAAGATATTCTTCTCAACCTTTACGGATCTTTGATTACTCGAGAAATGTTGCGTTGCCTTCGATCATTTGCTGCCTTCGATCATTCACCTTCAATCATTCGACCTTCCTAAACTTATCTTTTGTTTGGCTGTCGATTACAAACTTCCTGTATTCATGCCATCTTCACTGTTGTTCTTTCCATCAATGACAAACATTCGTTGTCTGTTAAATATTTGCCAACAATCTCCCCCTTTGGCATTGATGGCAACACAAGCACCCACATGCATTCGGATCTCCTCTCCCGAACTCTTTTCTCCCCCTTTGACATCAATGTCAAAGAAGAAACATTATTTCCCTGATCTGTTGCAAAACATACTCCCCATGTCAACTATAAGCATCTTGGAAATACACCAAATATTCAATAAGTACTCCCCCTGACCAGGTGCACAGATTAGACACAAGATATTATAACTCCCAACTTGTGACGAAGATATCCAAAAGGGGTCGCTGCTAATGGTTTAATAAAGATATCAGCAATCTGTTCTGTAGAAGGTATATAATTCAGTTGAACAATCTTGTTTGTAACTTGTTCTCTGAGAAAATGGTACTTAATTGGAATATGCTTAGTCTTGGAATGAAGAATAGGATTCTTGGAGACACTAATGGCACTGGTGTTATCACAATGAATTGGAATGGGATCAGTGTAATTTACCTTCAGATCTGCAAGAGTTTGTATCATCCATAAAATTTGTGTGTAGAAAGTAGCAGCAGCAATGTATTCTGCCTCTGTAGTGAATAAAGAAATGGATCCTTGCTTTTTACTAAGCCATGTCACTAATGAGTCACCCAAAAAAAATGCTCCTCCACTGGTGCTTTTTCTCTCATCAACACAGTTTGCCCAATCTGCATCTGAATAGGCAGTTAACTGGAAATTCTGATTTCTAGAATACCACAGTCCATAAGTCATTGTTCCCTTCAAGTATTTAAATATCCTTTTGACAGCTACCAAATGACTTTGTTTAGGAGCAGACTGAAAATGACCTACCATTCCAACAACTTGCATTATATCAGGACGAGATGTTGTGATGTACAGAAGACTACCTATCATGGAGCGATATGTCCTTTGATCAACATCAGGTGATATATCTTCTTTACTCATCTTGCAACCAACCACCATAGGTGTGCTAACTGTAGAGGAATCTTCCATCTAAAATTTCTTCAACATTTCTTTCAAATATTTTTCTTGAGAAATAAAAATTCCTTCAGAGCTTTGTTTTACTTGTAGGCCAAGAAAATATGACAATTCTCCTATCATGGACATTTCAAATTATGTCTGCATAGAATTAACAAACCACTGGACATATGATTCATTAGTACAGCCAAAGATAATATCATCTACATAAACCAAAACAACTAGTAAATTATCACCTTCAGACTTAATGTAAAGGTTACTGTCAACAATACCTTTCTTGAACCCTTTTTCTTGTAGAAATTTGTCCAGTCTATAATACCAAGCTCGTGGTGCTTG
>ML786577.1:411383-428462 GCA_009831015.1 Picea engelmannii | reverse complement strand
CCTCACGGGAAGACGCTTTATGGAATGAGTTATCCTAGAAGAATGGTTGGAGGACCCATGATTGTATGTGGAATAATGAGATGAAGATCAATGAAGTTGTTGGTGAAACTATCCTAGATGGATAGTTCTTGTCATGCCATTTCCGGTGGTATGTGGAACATCACATAACTCCTCACGGTTTGAGAGTTATGGTCTTATGAAGTTGGAGGACCCCCATATGAAGGCTTGAAGCCCCAAAAGGTCAAAGAAGTAAAAGTTCTTGAAAATAAGATATGATTATTTAAATGATAAAGTAAAGTGACAAAATCAATATGGATTATTTAAATGATAAAGTAAAGTGACAAAATCAAGATGGATTATTTAAATGATAAAGTAAAGTGACAAAATCAAGAAGGAATATTTAAATGATAAAGTATTGGACAACTTTCTATTCATGGAAAGTGGTTAACCCTAAAATAAGGAAAATAGGTTAAGTGACCTAGAAATGGGTTAAGTAACCTAAAAATGGGTTAAGTGACCTTGAAACTATCCTATATGGATAGTTCTTGTCATGCCATTTCCGGTGGTATGTGGAACGTCACATAACTCCTCACGGTTTGAGAGTTATGGTCTTATGAAGTTGGAGGACCCCCATATGAAGGCTTGAAGCCCCAAAAGGTCAAAGAAGTAAAAGTTCTTGAAAATAAGATATCATTATTTAAATGATAAAGTAAAGTGACAAAATCAAGATGGATTATTTAAATCATAAAGTAAAGTGACAAAATCAAGATGGATTATTTAAATGATAAAGTAAAGTGACAAAATCAAGAAGGAATATTTAAATGATAAAGTATTGGACAACTTTCTATTCATGGAAAGTGGTTAACCCTAAAATAAGGAAAATAGGTTAAGTAACCTAAAAATGGGTTAAGTGACATGGATCGTGGACTGAATAACCTCATGGAGATTTGTGTTTGAGTTGGTGCCAAGCTCTTGGATAATGAGGCAGGTTCCAGATCTACATTCTATGGCCTCAGATCTATCACTAAGACACTGGTATGGTTACATTATTTGTCTTGATAGATACTATTGCTTGATATGTTGTGAATTCTTAGGGCAGTCTTGGTATGGCTTCTATGATGTGGCTCAGTTTGGTTGATTTGATGGATGGAGTGAGCAACACTCTTGTGATTCTATAGTGACATGATTGCTATGGTATACTTGTTGTTTATACATGATTGAGATAGCATTCATATTGATTTGTTGTGGAGCATGAGAAATCTATTGGAGATCTTGGATGTATTGTGACTGGCTATGGGTCAGTTTGGATAGTGGAAGACAGAAGAGTTCTGAACATGTAAATAAAAGAAAAACCCTAGTTTCTTAGAAGCAGACGCTTGTTTCATTATACACTGGCCGCTTTCACACATGGGTTGTAGTGAGCTAGAGCACTGTTATTGGATAAATCCGTAAGTGCGGACACAAACCGATATCCCTAGATCCACCTAGATCTAGAACAAAGCAAGAAAAAATAATACTCTTTCCCTAGATTTTGACTATTGAATGAACTAGGAGGCAAGAACAAGTTACATACCTTATAATCACTTCCTATGGTCTTTGTTGCTCCTGCTTCACTCCAATGCTCTTGTGTAGCCAAGATCAAGACAACATAAACCAACCAAAGGGAAGAAAGCACAATCTATTCAACAGTCAATCTATGTATATGATCAAGGAGTTATACAATAAAGTGGAACTACGTTTATGGGAAAGGGACATATTATTGTATCATATTGATGGAAAGTAAAGATTACAACCTGAGCCTTGATGTTGCAAACTTCCTTTCGATGGCCCTTGACTCTGACACACACACTTGCTCACTTTCATGAAGAAGATCAACCACCTTTGATAAACTTGTTGTAGTTCTTAGCTACTGTAGCATCAATCATTCACACAATCTTTCACCAATTCTCCAATCAAACTTGCTTAACCTTGTTTTCTTAACCTTTTCCATGAGAATTTACTCAATATATAGGAGAGAATGAATTGGTTACTTGGATAAGAATGATCCCAAAATATCAGGGAATCCAGTATTAGGATAACCATTCGAATGCCATCTCATCCTTCTAGAAGATTCATTTCTAGAAGCTTCGAGAATTCATATTTTTCCCTTATTAAGAAAGAGTTTGCACCCTATCAGTTCAACACAGTGTGAACTTCTCGCACCCTAGCTTAAGGCAGCCTGCGAGAATCATACATTCTCGCAGGCAAATATACTAGCAGCCTGCGAATAGTCCTCAAAAATGTGATTTTTGGAAAGAGATGAAGGTAACTTCTCTCAGGAGAAAGTTCTAATGAAGAGCCTGAGTACCCCATCATCAATACATCATCATGACGACCAAAATCATGGGTAACAAAATGCCCCCCAAAGTATGAGGTTGGAACCAGTGACATCCGATAGACTTTGTAAGCTGCATGTGTGTGTCGAGAAGCAGGAGCACATCTAATTGGAAACCTGCAAACACCCAAGCATCTGCAGAATATCATATATACCAATTCTAAGGTAGGAATTCCCATACTCAGATCATAGACTGATGACATTATAGACATGGGTCATGGCCACCAATCATACACTGTGGATCCATGCTGTCAAAATATAGCATAGCCACCTGAATACATTGTGGATCTATGCGAGAAATTTTTAAATCAAGACGACATAGCCACGAAACATACGTAGTGGATCTATGTGTCGCAAATTATACATACTCCATCGCAACCTGGATCACAAAGATAATATCCAGGGTCTTCAATCTTGTCTCCCAAAGTACGAATCTAACCATGTGATCACAGGTGTTGAAGTCGAACATGGTAGAAACCACTTGATTACCGGTCATTGATGAAACCGTTAACAACTGCGAGGGAAATCACCATTGATGTCAATGACTCCCAAGGTACTATAGTACAATCCATCGAGTGTGAATAAATGATTTGATGTCGAACATCCGATGGAATCTTTCGATCAGGGGTCAATGATGTAAACCCACTGTCGAAAGCGAGGAAACCTACCATTGAGGCATGCAAGCTCCAAGGTACTAAATGATTTCTAAGTCTTGTTTCCAGATAATGAGCTGAAGTCGATGGAACAAAACTCATCACAGGAGGGCCTTGATGTATCCCCCATCAATGACATGAAATGAATTATAGAGTTTGAAGGTGAAACAAAGCATTTTGCAAATTGGACTGGACATAGGGAAGGCCGACACAGAGAGAATGGATAACTGCAGATGGCCGACTCAATATAGGTTTCAGATGGACTTCTCTTGAACATATGAATGACACGACCGATGATTTGACAACATTGACTCAAAGACAACACAGGGAATGAATTTGTAGCAAATTGAATGAGAGACAAATGGATTTCCCAAACTGGCTTCAAATGCAATGAATAGGGGGTGTCATGTTCAAGAGCGACACTTACTGCCAATCAATATGAAGATGAAAACATATCCCTTTCCCAAAATTTCCCCCACCATTTCTGGCGAGTACCTCTTTATTTTTACGCAAGATTGAGGAGGATAACATATGCTTGTTGATATAAGCTCATCCTTCAGATGAGTCCCTCGGAGTATATTTAACGAACCCTAAGAAGGAGTGCTTCGGTCCCATCACAGGTCTGTCAATGTTTGTTTAACGAGTCCAGAGATAGAAAACTCGAAGGTTTTTCAAGATTATAGAGTTTGGAAAAACACTTAAAAGAGAACTCTCTCAGTTCCTTTTTCATAAAATAGTCTGGATGAGACCGAAAAAGAGATAAATTATCGCTCACCAGACACTTATTTCAAATACTTTATCGAGCGTGAAAATAGCAAGGTCGCTCGACGATATTTTCATGTTTAGAGAGTCTGAAAAGAGATTAAAGAGGACTCCAAGGGGGTTCCTTTTTCATATAACCTTGTTGATCCTGAAAAAGTGATAAAAGTATGCTCGACCACGTTCTCATGTATTTACGAGCACAAGAAAGGACAAAAACGACGCTTGAGGTTTTATGTAAAAAACCCTAAAAAACAATAAAAAACACACGATAACAAAGAAAAACATGTCCATATCCCTGTATTGAATCTTCAAAGTCATCATGCTTGCACAAATTACACTCAACATGACATTAGGGATTAAGGTTTAGTTAATAAATAATCAAAAAACCCAAAATGGTATAGTAAAAGTAAATAAAATGAGTAAAAACTCTTTTTTACCACACCATTTTACATTTCCACTATTGAGCTCCAAAAAACTCCTCTTTTACCCTCCGAATTCTGCGTTATATTGTGGGAGCTATGAGAGACCATTCAACGAGTCGTCTGTGAAATTAAGGTAGGCTCTTCTTCCTTAACATTTTCATGGTTTCATTTTTTCATTTTATTGGTTAAATTTCCATTTTTAAGATGTTTTTCTAGGCCCTATATGCGCGCTGTCATTCTCGCAGGTAGCCCATACGGGGCCTGCGAGAATGATTCATTGTCGCAGGTGAGCCTTAAGCCACCTGCGAGGTTCTCACACTATGCAAATGGGGCACCTGCGAGAACCGCAAAGCCCAATTTTTTTTTAAATTTTTAGCCAAATGAAAAAGATCTAAAGCATGAAAAAGTTATTAATCCTCCTTTTATGTTCCTTGTGCAGATAATTGGCCATAAACATGGTGCTTGAGTGGCATGAAAGGGAACATGAAGAGGATAATGCAATGGCCAAGAATCATCCTCCTACCATAACTGCATTGAGAGATTGTGGGCTCTTGAAATACTTTCGCATCCTGGGCATGAGGGCCCAAGTCAGACTACTAGAGTACCTGGTCCGTATGTGGGACCCAGATCAACAAGTTTTTCATGTGGGAGCTCACACATTGTCCATAGACATTGAGGACATTTAATTTTTGACCGGATGTCCCAACAGGGGTACTATGTTAGCCTGATCAGTAGTAGAGGTGGTGGGCTAAAGATGAGTGAGTACTACAATCAATACTGTGTACCCGAGGCTAAAAGGAAAAAAGGAAAAGTGGCTATCTTGGGGGTACAAGACTTGACCCTTCGTACTATCCTTTTCACTATAGCTCGGATGGCTGGGAGTTATTCTCCTCATATGGAATTACAGAGCTACTTCCAGTACGCCATCGAGTGTACTGAGCCTCGAGTATTCAACTGGGCAGATGTTGTGCTTTGCAGTATCAAAAAGCAATTGACCAAATGTAGGCGAGGTGACCTGAAGAAATTTGGGTATGGATCTTTGTTGGTGTCCTTCTTCCTTGAGAGGGTCCCCGTATTTAGACTACAGGTTGGGTGGAACATACCGGGTCCTAGGGATCCAAGGATGCTGAGATGGTGTCGGCTCATGGCCCGGCACGTAGCAGGACTGATCGTCAAGTACGACGATATTTTCTTTGACTGGCTTCAAACCCAGATGTTGATGGTTGATGACTACGCTTATGTCGGGTTGGATTTTCGAGGAGATTTGGATTTAGAACTACCAGAGGATACTCAGTGGGGTGACCTTGGTAAGAAGTACACGCAATTTTTTTCTTTTCAAATGTTTTTGTGAATTTTTATCATATTCAAATGTTTTTGTTTTATATGTTCATCCAAAAACTAATACAAAATCGTTTGTTGATAACACAGATGTTGGACCGTACAGACCTCCCGACACTTCTCCCATCCAGTGGTGAGGAGAGGTAGCGACAACACCACAGTATGCTGAAGATTATCAAGTAGTGGAATAGAATCTAGAGGGCCTTACTGCAGACATTCCAGACATGACTCAGGAAGAGGTTCCATGATGCGATCAACGTCATACTGTAGGGGTATCAGCAACTATGAGTCGACTGCTCTGTAGGGTTGCTAGGGAAGTCGTGTGTTACCGTGAATGTCATCCATGACGTCACTTTGTAGAAGCTATAAGCTTCGAGTTTTGACATTTTGGTCTTCGGACAAATTTTTGTAAAAAACTCTTTTGATTGTTATATATACAGACGGCTTCTACCGGTTTACTTTATATTGTGTGAATTTCAATATGTTTGATTTATAAATGATTCAAATGTCTGTCCAATACATAATTAGCCAATGCATTTGTTAATGTATTAAGACATCTAGGAATATGTTGATATTCAATGTGATCAAAATAACGTTCCAAGAGGCGAATTTGCAAATACACCCGTAACAAAGTAGGACTTCGAATAGAGTAGATATTACTTAGTTGTAGTACTACAAGTTGCAAGTCAAGTCACACGACCAAATGACGAATTCCAAGCGAGATAGCATCAACCAATAATTCAATAACGGTGCTATACTCTGCAATGTTGTTGGTCGCATGGCCGAGGCACACCTCATAAAGATACAAGTTCGTTTGTTGGGGCATAGATTGCCCACGCAACGGACGCAAGGTTCCGAGTACTACGGCTAGCGCCATCAACGAAGCCAATATAGGGTAGCGAAGACTCTGACATATGGAAATCAAACACAACGTCACATAAGGGCAGAGACCAGATAACGTCAAAAGCAAACTATAGTAACACACACAAAGTATGATACATAAAGTACAAGTACTTGTGCATAGATAATTTATGCATAGTACTTCTTCAAGTACAACCCATTCATGGGTTCACTCAAAGGGATACCATCGTAATCTACCAGCTCATATGCTCCTTTTTCCAAAACTCGGCGAACAATATAAGGACCTCGCCACATGGGTTTGAATTTTCCAGTTCCTAACAAATCTCGATCCTGTTCATAGAGAAGAACAAGATCACCTTCTGAGAAAACGCGAGGCTTGACATGCTTGTCATATTGGGCCTTAACATGCTTCTTCTGGGCTTCTATTACTAGGGTGGCATCACGTCGAGTTTCATCTAATTGCATTAGATACAATAGACGTTCTTCTTCAGCAGAAGTGTTGGGTAGGAGTTCGACAACTAGCTTCAGAGAGGGTATCTCGCATTCTATAGGAAGAATGGCTTCCACCCCATAGACTAATCAAAAAGGCGTAAACCCAGTAGTGGATTTGACAGATGTCTGGTATGCCCACAATGCCGAAAACAACCTTGTGTACCAACTTGTTTTATGAATTCCTATCATCCGTCAAAGCATAGTTATAAGAACTTTGTTGATTTCTTCGACCTAGCCATTAGATTGTGGATAATAGGGTGTTGAGTTATCATGGCAAAGACCCAACTTTTTCGTAAGTTCAGACATCATAAAATTCCTAAAGTGACTACCGTGATCAGTGATGATAGCTTGGGGAACACCAAAATGAGCTATGACGTGATTAAAAAGAAACAACGTTGCGGTCTTTCCAGTATTATCGAAAGTCAACATCGCCTCAGCCCATTTTGTAAAGTAATCAACTGCTACAATGATGTAACCATGCCCCCCGACCGAGTGAGGGTGACATGACATGAAATCAATGCCCCATTTCACAAAAGGACCAACTGAGACCACAGGATGAAGAGGAGCAGAGTGTGACTGAATTTTTTGATTGTAGTTCTGGCAGGCATGGCATTTCTGAACGACAGTAATGCAGTCGTTAAACAAAGAAGGCCAAAAATACCCTGCACGTAAGATTTTCTGGGCAATAGCATACCCAGACATATGACCACCACATGCTCCGGAATGGCAGTCATTCAGAGCTTTCTTGGCTTCATCGAATGTTAAACAATGTCGAAAAACAGAGTCAATCCCTGGACGGTAAAGGGTATCCCCGAGGATAATGTATTGACGAGCTTGATAACGTATGCGACGTCGTTCAATACTAGACAAAGTAGGACGAAAAGTTTGGGTTTGGAGATATATAATGATATCCCCATACCAAAGATCATCAGTGCTAATAAGGAGAAGAGATTCATCGAGTAATGAATCTACTGCTACATTTTCCGTTGCAGAATGAGGAAAATCACATATCAACTCAGCAAAAACTAATGACTTCTTGGACTTGGCGCGATCAAATTCCAAGTCAAACTCTTGGAGCATGACAATCCATTTGGAGTACTTGACCCCAAGCAATTGACATGTCAAAATATGTTGCATAGGGTTGCAATGAGAAATCACCGTAGTCTTACGTGAGAGGATATAGTGTCGAAAGCGTTGGACAGCCTGAACGGCAGCCAAGGCTAGTTTTTTGACATGTTGATACTTGATTTCAGTTGGTGTAAGACTTCGACTCAAGTAGTAAACAACATGTTCGTCGTGCTTATCGTCCTCTTGGATGAGAACCATGCCAATTGTGTACTCCGAGGCATCAAGATAAAGGAAATAATCGCGACTATAATCGGGAGGAAAGATAAGTGGAGCTCGCGTAAGGGATAACTTCAAAGCTTCAAAATCATTGTTAGCAACTGTATCCCAAACAAACTCTGAATCTTTCTTTAGTAGCCGCGTAAAACCATGAGTTATCTCGGCATAATTAGGGACAAAACGACGAAGAAAGTTTGCTTTCCCCTGCAAAATTTGCAACCGGCGCAATGTAGAAGGAGGAGGAAGATTAAGAATCGCCTCAACCTTAATAGGATCCACCCGGATCCCTTGACACGAAACGATAAAACCTAGAAGACGGCCGGATTCTACGCAAAAAATGCATTTATGAGGATTTAAATGTATACGATAGAACCGACAACGAACGAAAATGGCTTGGAGGTGGGTAGGGTGATCGACTCAGTGCATAGAATGAGTTGGTAAATCGTCCAGATAGGGTTGAACGATATGCTTAATGTCATGAAAAACATAATACATAGCACGTTGAAAAGTTGTGCGTGCATTCTTAAGACCGAAGGGAAGTTTCCTATAGGCAAAAGTACCCCAAGGACAAATAAAAGAAGTCTTATGTTGGTCCTCGGGAGTGATGTTAATTTGATTATAGCCGTAGAAACCATCCATGAGAGAGAAGATTTCACTTCCGGCACAGTCATCGACAATCTGGTCGACGAAAGGGGTTGGAAAGTTGTCTTTTGGACAAGCTTTGTTAATATCCCTATAATCAACACATACACGAATACTGCCTCCTTTCTTATCAATTGGAACAGGATTGGAAACCCATTCTGTCAGAGCCACTGAATAAATAAAACCGGTTTTAGAAGTTTTTCAACTTCGAGCTTGATAGCCGCCGCATTACGTGGGTGGACTGGACGAAGGCGTTGTCGGACAGGTTTATCTCCGGGGAATGTCTTTACCTCATGTACAACAATTGCAGGGTTGATACTAGGCATCTCTTCGTAGCTCCAGGCGAATATGTCACAAAATTCTTTGAAGAGAGACGTATAGGTGACTATTTCGTCGGAAGAACACGAAGCTCCAATATGAACATTTTCAACAATCCCAGGTTTAATGGATATGTCAATGGGAATCATGGATGAGATGTTAATTAAGTTCCCTTTAGCAAACACATCGTGTGAAGTCGCAGGAACCGTCAAAATGACAACAATGGTTGACAGAGTCGAAATCTATTGGTATTTCTCAAGAGTATGTTGCTCCAGAAAAAGTATGGAACGATGATGCCCATCATCCCAAGGGGTGTCTTCCATGACGGACATGATCATCTCGTCAGTGGGAAAAATAACACGAAAAGATCGGGAGACAATTTATCAAGAGAAGAGGTAGAAGGTATTGCCGATTGAATGGCTTGATAAGAAGACTCAGCTAGACTTAACGACATGACGTCGCCGAAACGAAAATGATCTCTAGGGTCAGGGACAATCCAAGGGTCATGTGATGCAGGAAGTTCGTGAGGCATGGTGGAGATCATGTTGATAGAAGAAACTGACAGGCGTGGAACATTGAGCGGTGGAATGGGAAAATTACCCATTAATGAGGAGTCCTTTAACAGGCCTACACCGACGTTCTCATAACCCAGTGGGGTTTTAGAAATAAACGGTACATTGCCAGTACGAGTATCAGAATTGAAGAAGGCAAGTTGGTCAACGATAACAACCTTTCCTTGATGAGGGAAATGTACTACATGGAAAAGAGTTGACACAACGACGTGCATGGAATCGATCTAGCTACAACCAATTAAAAGTTATAATCAAGGGGAGCATCAAAGACTTCCACTTCAACTTGGACCGTCTTACCTTCTAGTGTGATAGGCAATGAAGGAAGAACACCGTAAGGCTTAAAACCAGATCCATTGAAGGCTTTAAGAGTGTTTTGTGATTCATTCAAGGGAGGAGAGACAATGGATTTCCAACAAGCAAAAGACATTACACACATTGAGGCACCCTCATCGATAACAGTTCGACAAATGTTCTTGTCAGAGACAACAACTTGTATCTAGAATGTGAGTTGCGGGGGTAACTGTGGAATGTGATCATCCAAGTCAAAGACTATTAAATCCATATCTGTCGGGTCAATTCCACCTATAGCTTTCAACAGTGCCTTTCGTTGTGTAGGAAAAGACTGAAGGACTTCAAGGGCTAACATCGCTGAAGGTGCCTGGGCCAGATCTTCCACAATGCTGTAGTTCTGGGCTGCATGAGCATGAGGATTGAAAGTCGATTTCCTAATGACACCTTTTGGGGGTGGTCGTAGAACTGTATCAAGGCTCGGTCGTTCGAGATGAAGAGGACCGTTAGTAGGTGGAGTCGGGGAAGATGGTTGTACCAAAGCAGGAGGTAAATCGTCAACCTTATCCTTAGATGGAGTATAATCTTTGGCTCTAGTCATGAGTGAAATGTTGTTTTTCTTAGAATCACCAGTACACATCAAAACATATGATGTCGTAGAAGTAGATGGTTGGTCATGAATGACCAACTGAGCTTGTTGTTGAGATGGGAAGGGTTGGGACAAGACTGTCAGGGTAGAAGGTTTTGAGGTCCCTTGAAGGAACTTAGTAACCTCGGCACGTCGTGGACAATCCTTCATGTAGTGATCGTCACCACAAATAAGGCAAGGGTAGAGGGGTTTGCGCTTATCCCGATCTTCAACAGGAGTGGTTTTAGTTTTCTCTGCTTGATTATTATTTTTTCCCTCCTTATTCTTGCCTCTCCCATTTTTAGATTTGTTTTTACTGGCAAGGGTATATTGAACAACATTGACCTCAGAAGTTTTGACGGTGGGAGTGGCAGGAGATGGAGCATTTTGAACATTAGAAGAATCAGATTTAGGGGTTGTACTTGAAACAAAATGTGAGTGGGCTTGGGCAGTACCAATCACACCGTCAGCTGCATGCGAGGCAGCTGGAGTAGTTGAAGTGCTAGAAGTACCAGGATGAGGTAATTCAGGTAGCAAATCGTAAAGTGTTCCCATTTGCGAATAAACGAGATCAAGATATTGAGCATGAATTATAGTCTGCTCCTCCGTAACAACGCCACCCATGGAAATGTATTTACCAATTTCGTTCACAAAGGACTTCGTAAACCATTCTGCCAGCAATTGATTGGGGATTTCAAGTTTAATGAGACATTGATGTCTTCGCCACTCATGGATATGATCAGATATATGAGTGCCTTTAGTCTGTTTGAAGGAAGTCAAAATCTCAGTCCCGGTATCATAACGGATCGGTAACTGGTAATGTGTAAGGAAAGCCATAGCTAGGGTGTTGAAATCAGAGAAGAAACCTCGTGGCAATTCGATATACCACTTCGCAGCAGAACCGGTAAGGGTTCGTTGATAAAGACGTAAACGAATAGAGTCATCCATCAACGAGTTGGATGAACACCATAAGTGAAAAGTCATAACGTGATTGTTTGGGTCCTCTCCCACTTTGCTGTCGAATTTAGGAATGTCTGATGGAAGCTTGGATGGAATAACAGGCCATTGGGGAGAGTGACGAATAGGATCATTTAAAATCCTAGACAAATTCGGCAAATCCAAAGTAGCAAGAAAAGGTAACTGTCGATTCACCTGTGGGTACTGATGGCTTTGGGGTGGAAGCTCTGTTGACAAACTAGTAGGACCGTAAGTAGTCTGCCCATAATGGTAAGACCCAGATGGATTCGGTGGTGGTTGGAGAGGATAATAGTTCCAAGGATTGTAACCTTGAGTTTGATTAGGGACCTGAGTTTGAGCATTGTGACCCTGACCCCAAATAGGATTGGGTATACCTGGATATGGTTGGCCTATAGTAGGGACAGTCTGCTACCCCCCAGTCATTTAAGGAAGATTTTGTATCATCTAATTCCAATACTGGGCCAAAGAAGGAGGTATATTTTGTCCAAAATGTGGGGTTGGTCCCCCTATCATAGGTAGTGTTCAAACCGGAAGTTGTGTCCCAATCAAGGGTTGTGTAGTAATTGGAATATGGTCGGTAAGAGGAAGTTGAGTTGTACTACCTTGTCCACCAATGGGAACCTGCAAGTTTGATGTAATGGATGGTATAGTGCCACTAGAATTAGGATTTCCATAAGGAAATTGAGGGAGTGTTGGAATAAAACTAGGAATAGGGTGCCCAGGAAAAGAAGGACCACCTGGAGAACCGGCTGGGGTTTGCGGAGGTGTTGGAACAGAAGCATTCAACAAAGCATTCAACGCATGGTATCCAGGTGGAAGTGTGACATTGGGCATTCGTTGTGTGTTGATAGGAGCAAGACCAACTGTAGTGAACCTGGTTGGGACACTCGTAGTGTTCGCGAGATGGGCAATCTTGGCAAGGACAGTAAAGTGATAAGTGGTATTCATCGATACATTTGTTGTCTCAGAAAACACCGGAGGGTTGATTTCGGAGACCGTAGGTGAACCAGGACCAAAAAGGACCCTTCGGAAATCACTTGACCAAAAAGGATCTTGGCATTCTACACCGGCAAAAGGCCCAACGAGTGATCCAGAAGTGGTAACAACTAGTTCTCTGGAAGAATTCAGTCGCATATAGGGTCGTTCAAAACCACAACAAATTCGAAAATCCTCTCTATTATTGGTAATTCGAAAAGGTTCTAGAGAGTCAGTTGATTCCACTTGTGGTGTGGTGACAACTGGGACTTCACTCTGATGAGGAGAGCCTTCAGGTGTACTGGTAGGAAAGGGTTGAAAACCGTCCAGATGCTCTGGAGATAAACCTTGCATTCTACGTGAACGACGTGGGGGAGCTATTGTAAACGAGTGACAAACTTCGTGAAGAAAAACCTATGGTCAACTTCGAGAAACAAACAACACGTGCTAGTAAACAAAATCTAGGAAGCAATCACCAGGTGAACAAGACCTTCTAATTTCGAAGCCACTAGTTGGTGATGAAATCCAACGTCGCAACAACAAGACGAGAAGGGGTGGGGCTAGGATGGAAAAGTTACACTGACAACCTGCTTAACGAACTTACACCCTGGTGCAAGATCCCACACATAATCATGGGTATACCCTCCAAGGAGCCCGAGTGAGTTTGGTCAACGTCAATTCCAGGTACCGTGAAGACTTTCCCCTCCACAGTCACCTTGGGTAAGAACCTAGATAGATAGGCCACTAAGGTCACCACCAACAACTATAAAGCCTGGGGGAATAGTCGACAGTCCGATCCACATGCAAGGGCAGGGTATCTAGCCCGAAATCAACTCAAAAGGCTTCCACTCATCATTGTGGGTATACCTCCGAGTGATCCCCATAATACGTGCAATCTCTACACTGATATCAACAAAGCAGGTTGAGTAACTCTGCCAATACCAATGCGACCTCGTTCTTGACCCTTGTGTGAGAAGGGCTTCCCAGGACAAGACGTTGCAAATGGAATTTAACACTCCCTAACACAAGATGCTATTGTGTGTTTTGTGCTTTTGGAGAGTGTATCTCTCGTCCTACTCCAAAGCGCTAGCCTAGCTAAATGTTTGTGTAAAAGAGCCCTAGAAAAGAGTTACTAGATAAATTTTATGATTATGCAGTGTTATTAAAGGTTGTTGTTTACTCAAAGGTAACAAAAATGAAACTTATGTTGTATGAATCTGACCCAACAATGCAAGGATGAGAATGAAATGTATCACTTTTCATTCAATGAATCCTATGCATGGGAGAGAGAGAAAGTGTTCCAGATCAACTTTGAACTACAATGCAAAATTTCCTTTCAAATGCCAACACAAACAATCATTTATCAAATGAAAATTCTCTATTGTGTCTTTTCAAATACTTCAACAAGCTCAATAATTTGATTTTTGAATGTTTTCTAAAGACAAAAACAATTTTTTTTTGAAATAAAAACTTGTTGTTCACTTTTCAAAAAGGACTCAGACTATGACAGCAAGAGTACAAAAAATCAAATCAACGAACAAGCAAATAACCCAATCCACTCTTTCAATGAAAACAAAAATAAAGAGCAAACCAATTTAGTCTTTTCAAATGCAAAAGAAAATGATCTTTCAAACCATAAGAAAATGAGAAAAACAAGCAAACTTAACTTTTAACCAATCACTGGATCTTAACTAATCGAACACACTCAGATTCTGAAGTCAGAGAGAAGTGTTTTGCCAAGAAAATCCAAGAAACGAAAGTCAAGCCAAAAATAACAAGAAAAACCTTGAAACCCTAAGACTGTTCATGCATACAAACAAAGACAAGAAAGATACCAATCAAAAGTCCAAGAAACTCATAAGAGGCAATCAAACTGATCTAGGCAGTGAGAAATACCAAAAATCAAATCCAAATTTTTGAAAAATGATGTTCGCAGGCAGGCAATATAACACAGTGCAAGAATCATTGATTCTTGCAAGTGACCCTTGAGAAGAGTGCGAGAACCTCGCACTGAAACCTGTGGTCAGAGTGAAAACTCTACCTATTCTCATAGGCCGCAATGAAGTGCAATGCGATAATTCCTGAACATGACCAAAAATTTGAAAAATGAAGTAAAATTCAAAATGGCTTCTAGACCGAGAAGGTCTATCAGGATATCCTGAAGACTCAGAGACTGATAGGACAGGAGAAAAGTGAAACCAAAGCAAATGGCCATGGAAAATATCAAAATCCACAAATAAAATGGGATGATCCCCAGTGGAGTCACCAATTTTGTTATTAGATAAATCCGTAAGTGTGGACACAAACCGATCTCCCTAGATCCACCTGGATCTAGAACAAAGCAAGACAGAATAATACTCTTTCCCTAGATTTTAACTATTGAATGAACTAGTAGGAAATAACAAGTTACATACCTTATAATCGCTTCCTGTGGTTTTTGTTGCTCCTGCTTTGCTCCAATTCTCTTGTGTAGCCAAGATCAAGACAACACAAACCAACCAAAGTGAAGAAAGCACAATCTATTCAACAGTCAATCTATGTATATGATCAAGGAGTTATACAATAAAGTGGAACTAGATTTATGGGAAAGGGACATATTATTGTATCATATTGATGGAAAGTAAAGATTACAACCTGAGCCTTGATGCTTCAAACTTCCTTTCGATGGCCCTTGACTCTGACACACACACTTGCTCACTTGCATGAAGAAGATCAACCACCTTTGATATACTTGTTGTAGTTCTTAGCTGCTGTAGCATCAGTCCTTCACACAATCTTTCACCAATTCTCCAATGAAACTTGCTTCACCTTGTTTGCTTAGCCTTTTCCATGAGAATTCACTCAATATATAGGAGAGAATGAATTGGTTACTTGGATAAGAATGATCTCAAAATATCAGGGAATCCAGTACTAGGATAACCATTCGAATGCCATCTCATCCTTCTAGAAGATTCCTTTCTAGAAACTTCGATAATTCATCTTTTTCCCTTCTTAAGAAAGAGTTTGCACCCTAGCAATTCAACACAGTGTGAACTTCTCGCACTCTGGCTTAAGGCAGTCTGCGAGAATCATACATTCTCGCAGGAAAATATACTAGCAGCCTGCGAACAGTCCTCAAAAATGTGATTTTTGGAAAGAGATGAAGGTAACTTCTCTCAGGAGAAAGTTCTAATGAAGAGCCTGAGTACCCCATCATCAATACATCATCATGACGACCAAAATCATGAGTAACAAGCGCGTTCACACGTGGGCTGCACTACTAACAGGTCGTGTACCTGTTGACAGATTGATATCTGTTGAGGATTGTTGCCTCATCTCAGTTGATGCTGAGGGTGTAAGCTAAGTCTTGCATATAGAGCTGGTTCTTTTGTAGAGTTGTACTCTATTCAGTTGTTGCTGATAAACCCAAGGATTGTAGTCCGTAATAAAAAGAAAATTGTACATACATCTTGTGTTCTTTATGTCCATTATGATGATGACTTGTTGATGATATATTGTTGATATATGTTGTTGATATGTGCCTACATCTAACTAGTTATAAATTACAACAATGGGTAATGAATAAATGTTGAATTCTAATGGATAATTTTTGTGCAAGAGGGAAGTTTTGGGAAAAAGAGCCCCACACTCATTCACCACCCCTCTAAGCGTGGTAGGTGTGTCCAACAATTGGTTTCAAAGAGGGCATTCACTACAAGACTTAACAAGCTTGAAGGAGATCCATAGACACACAAATGGATGATGAAGTTCCAATCCTTGATGAGGAAAACTATTCTACTTGGAGGAATAGAGATGAGAGTGTATTTGAAGACAATGGGAGAAACTATTTGGAAGGCAACCATTGGTGGATATGTTCCGTTGAAGAACAAGTCAAAGTTAGCAGCTCAAAGGGAAGGAAAGAAGAATGATGCATTGACTCTCAATACAATTCTTAGTGGAATCTCAAGCCCTATCAAAGAGAGCATGGGACAATGCGCTTCCGCCAAGGATCTATGGCTAAAGCTAGAGGAGACATATCAAAGCAAGGAAGAGAAAGAAGAAATTGAAGACCACTCCATCAAGATCATCAAAGGTAAAGAATCATAAAAAACTCTTGAATGCATTATTTCTAAATGTGATTTTGAAAACATTTCAAGTGAGGATAAAGAATCAAGTGATGATAGCACAAAGGAAGATATTGAAGACATTTCAAATGAAGACAAAGAAGTATGTGTTGATATTGGCAAAACGGAAGATCATGAGGATATTTCAAATGAAGGTAAAGAACACTCTAAAGCCCTTGAATGCATTGATGATGATGATGAATTTTTCTCTACAAGTGAAGAAGAATATGTAGATATAGTTTGTGTAAAGTTTGATGGTATTTATCCCATGAAAAGAATAGAAGGAAATCTATTAAAACTTCAAAAGGAAATTGAAGAGGGTTTATATA
>ML786577.1:347115-381078 GCA_009831015.1 Picea engelmannii | reverse complement strand
AGAAGATCAAGATAGAGAATAAGGATGATTACACAGATGTTGAGGTTGGATTAGGTATGTGACTATATAATATTTTAATTTGTATGAATTATTCTCTTAAAATAATTTACTTTTAATGTCATGGGTTAATTACATGTTTTTAACTTTTATGCGATGTTTTTATATCCTAGGTTACATGTTGTTTAATTGTTATTTGAAACCTAAAAATAGTTGTCAATATAGTAAAGTATGCGGTAGAATAAAAATATCATTTAGAAACACATAATTTCATGTACCTTCATTAATTTTTGTTCTTGTAGTTTCTATGCATGAATCTTAATAGGATGTTGCTTTTGATTATTTTATATTTTATAGATTGGGTTTTGGGGATTAATTGAGAGTGATATGAGGGGGAGGGGAGGGGCCATGTGAGCTTCCACCTTCAAGTGGTTGACCTTCTTCAGTAGAGGATAAATTATTCTTGAAACCAAGAGAATCTCTTTCATTTTTATACCATCGTGATTGTATAAGATTTCATCAATATTGTTACCTATTTGAATCTTCTTAGAATTGAGATTTGTTACATAGTCATTGAAAAAAGACAAAAGACGTATGTAGAAGATATTAATTTGGTCTTTGTGTGGGAAATTTTATTCCATTAGTATGTTTTGTACAAAATTAACGAGGAACAAGGAACGAAAATTGCACGAGGACTAGACACCGGCAATAGGGACCTGCGAATGGGGCCAACGTTGAAATTTTTTCAAACAGTTTATGTATGCACTGAAATTTTTCATGGATAGACTATTGGCATACCTTAACGATATGGGAGGGTTTCTGGACTCAAATTTGAGTGACACACCCACTTTCTTCCATCATCAATTCATCATGGAAACCATAAACCCTATTTTTCATATGTTCTAGTAGATATGTTAATGATTCCAAGTTTCATATTTGTATTTGACTGAAGGTCCAACTAGCTTGCAAAGTATCAAATTGAGATTTCAATTTGATAAACCAAATATGAAATGAATCCAAGCATCATTTGATATCATTGCAAGAGAGACGAATGTAAATAATCTTGTGATGAATTTGCTATACTATCGACGATAAAAGTTCGTTGATAGTATAGCTGATTCATCGCAAGAATATTTTGTCTAATTTGAATGGTGTTACATGGTTTTCAAGGAGTGTAGGTATTATATTATGCTGCAATGTAGTGTAGTCTATAAGAACAATCTCTATGCCAAACCTCAAAATGGATAGTACTATATCTTGTTCATAAGACAAATATTCTTGGTATGTTTCCTTTGTGGATATATATGGTGGCTCAAGCCCTTAGTACACATTATTCCAAACAATGAAATGTAACAATTTTACTATTGAATTATAGTGTTATTTTACCCATGGTTAAGGAAATAACTTAAGGTTCTTAGGTCCTATTTGAATCTTGTTAGAATTGAGATTCGTTACATAGTCGTTGAAAAAAGACAAAAGACTTATGTAGCGGATGTTAATTTGGTCTTTGCGTGGGACATTTTATGCCATTAGTATGTAATTTTGTAGAAAAATAATGGATCTTGGGGACTAAACCATGGTCAAGGAATGAGGAACAAGGAACGATGAATGAGGAGTGAAGATTGCACGAGGACTAGACACCGACAACAGGGACCTGTGAATGGGGCCAACGCTGAAATTTTTTCAAACAGTTTTTGTATGCATTGAAATTTGTCATCGATAGACTATTGGCATGCCTTAACAATATGGGAGGGTTTCTAGACTCAAATTTGAGTGACACACCCACTTTCTTCCATCATCAATTCATCATGTTTACGAGACTATATGCATTATAGATTAGGGTTATAATGGTTATGCTTGGACATTATGGATTAAAAGTGTTATAGGTTTAGGGTTCCATGGGTTAATTTATATTAGTTATTAGTTGATAAGGGTTATAATTGTTAAGGGATATAGGGGTTGTGGATTAAGTTTTATAGAGGTTTAGGGTGAAATATGTGAGTCACACTAATTATAATGGTTAGGGATTGTACAAGGGATTTGGGGTTACAAGAGTTTGAGGTTAGATATTATGAGTGTTAAGACCTATATAATTTAATAATAAGACATTTTTGGGGTTAGAGGTTAAAGGGGTTTGGGTATGTATAAGTTATAGGATTTATCATAGGTTTATATATTTTAAGGGTTAAAGGGTTATGGGTTATAAAAATTAGAGATTAGGGGTTAAAGGGGTTAGCGAGTTTATGGATTAGGAGTTAAAGGGGTTAGTGGGTTTATGGATTAAGGGTTATATGAATTATGGGTTAGGTGTTAAGGTGTATAAGGTTTAGGGGTAATAGGGGTTATAAGTGTTAATGGTTTTAAGAATTATATGGATTAGAAGATATTAGTTAGAGACTAGTTGTTTAGGGGTTTTTATTTGGATGGTTTTACGTATTAATGGTTATTGGTTAGGAATTATGAGGGATGAGGATTATGGATAATTAATGTGAATGGTTAAAATCAATGTTGAAAACATCGACATCTACAAAATATCGCCAAGGTTCAGAAGACAAAAATATTGCCAACATCAAGAAAAATATCGGAAAATGTCGTAAGAATGAAAAACAATGTTGTAAGAATGAAAATATCAAAAAATATTGCCAACCCTGATTTTGAAGATAATATCACCAACATCGTGATATTATCAAGATGTTGATAACACTGTTTAAAATAGTTACAAGGATCGAGTTTAGGAATTATAAGGTTAAATTTTGGGGCTTATAAGAGTTATGATTAGGTTTTATGGGTTGTTGGCGTTAGGGGTTATAAATATATGATTTATATATTAATAATTATAGGGGTTAGGTATTAGTTGTTATTAGGGTAAAGGGTGATTGAGAATATAAGTGTTATGGGATAAAGGGGTTTTTAAGGGATAGAGGTTATGTTCTTTAAGAATGTAGGTATAGGTTGATGACATTACAGGTAAATTTTCATAAGGATTAGGGATTACATGAGTTAGGATTTTGTCTTTATAATGATTAGGGGTTAAGGGTTATAATTTATAAGTGTTAAAAGAGTTAAGAGATTATAAGAAATATGTGTAAGGAGTTATTGTGGTTTGGGGTTTTCAAATTTAAGGGTTATAAGGGTTGAGTGTTAGGGGTGATATAGGTTTAGTGTGGTTTATGTATATAACTATTAGTGGATATAGCTAAACACTTAGGGTTAATGGGGTTATAGAAACTAGAAGCTATACATATTATAAGGGTTAGTGGAAATGGGTTAATATTGGATAAAAGTTAATATTTATTCGGGTTAGTTGTAACATGGGTTATATAGATAACGTGAAAAGGGTTGAGATTTTTAGGATTTAAGGGTTAAGTGTGATTGTGATTTATGTGGTTAGTGGTTAAAACAATTATAATGGTTAGGGGTTGTATTGCTTATATATTATATTGGTTATAGGGGTCGGTAGTTATAATTGTTGGGGATTAAGGGTAACATAGTTTATAGGTTAGGATTGACATGGTTTATATGGGTTCATGGTTACAAAGGTTAAATGGGTAATGGGTTTTAGAATTTGTGGCTTGGGGGAAATATCAATTATAGCAATCAAGGGTTATAATAATTAAAAATTAAGGGTTAGAATGATTATATTGGATAGTGGTTATTTTTTTTAGGGGTTATGGTTCATGGGTTATCATAGATTAGAGTTTTAGGATTAGAGGTCATATTTGTTCAATTTAGGTATTCTAAGGGTTATAGGGTTTATACCAATTAAGGTAATAGTAGTGAGGGATTATAAGGGTTTGAGAATAAGGTTTATCCATTATAAATGTTACAAGAGTTAAAGGTTAATGAATATATGAGTTAGGGGTTATGGTAGTTAAGCTCATTAGGAGTTACAAGTCATATAAAGGTTATATTAGTTTATAATTGTGCTTTATAGGGATTAGGGGTTAATGTTTATAGGGGTTAGGTATGACAAGAATTAAGGGTTAGGTGTTAGGGATGATAAGGGTTATAGTGTTATGGAGTAAAGTGGTTATATGGTTTGAGTATTATAAGGATTAATGTTTGTGAGATTAAGGTATTAGGTGCTTACGGTTAATATGTTAGGCTTTATCTATTTGGGGTTTATAAGTTAGAAATTATAGAGGTTAGTGATTAGGGTAACATAGGTGATAGATTAGTACTAATAATGGATAGATGTAATAGTTTATGTAAATGTAATAGTTAATTAAGTTTGTGGGTTAAGTGCATCAATTAGCTACATTGGTCAATTGTGTGAGTTAAGTGCATCAATTAGCTACATTTGTCAATTGTATGGGTTAAGTGCATACAACTTCCAAGAGATAATGGTATAGAATAGTTAGAAGGAATAGGGTAACTAACTAAGTGAATTGTGTTGTGTTTCATCCATCAAATGACTAAGTGCCCCATGGTAATTTTTCTTTAGGAGACCCAAATGAGTGGAAATGATTTTCCACTCATAGGTTCGATTACCAAATCCAAGTTCACCAAATCCAACAACACAATAACAATTAGTTCAAGAGAGAACCCATATAATGGACTATAACAGTCCTTGCAGCAATCGGCTCAAATTCGTTCAACAATACCCTGGTGTCATTGCCAATCTCCTTTGTGCAAATCCATGCTCCCTAAGTGTCGATCCTTTACTCATATGTTCCATAACTTCGAACCTGGGTCTAACTTTCTGAATGACCACATGTTATGACCACATGCTAATACAAAAGGTTCTTAACTATCCACCGTATGTTTATTTTCATGATGGATGATCCACATTATTTTGGGGGGGATGATTCTCGACTCAGATCTCGAGACAAGGACCCCAGAAATCCACCTTACACTAACGCATGGGTTTCTAATCCCACACATGCTCTTATTTTGAGCGATTGACTTATGTTAATTCCCTCACCGTTTGTCATGCAAAAAGGCTATATTGTCGTCGATCCATTATGTGATCGACGGTCGATCATTCACCGTACTAGAATATGATAATTTCAAATTATCCCAAAGTTGCAACTCTGATAGATGGCCTATGTCTCACACTTACATCCAAACATAATTACACACACAATCACACATGAAATAGAATGCACCATAATACAAAATTACAAAAATTCATTATCTATTCGAGCTCGAATTACGCTATGGCCTCGACGGTCCCGATAGCCTCTCAGCTAATATACACACTCACCCTGGTATTACAATATTCAAGGGCCTCCCCAAAAACACTCGAAGGTTCATAATTTATAACAATTAAAACATAATAAGGATCGGATTGATGAAATGATACGATCTAACTCCCAAAAATCACTCACAATCAATTAAAATATGCTTAACATAGCAGATACAAAAATAAATTCAATCATTTGTAGAGGAAATCATATCCTCAAGGCCACATCCGCCTCTGGAAGGTTTGAATTTCAAATTTTGACTTAGGTGGGGTTCATGCTCCTGCATCAGATTCTTGGGGTACACAAATCTTCATGATCTCCTGATCATGTGTTGTCATTGTTGCATCTCGTTCATCTATTTTCTCTTCATGTATCACTGAGCTTGTCCTTACGCTCAACAGTGAGCTGTAACGAAGCCTCCACTTTCATAATCATCATCGTCGTTGTCGTCATCATCATCATTTTCATCATCGTCGTCATTGTCATTGTTGTCATAGTCATCATCATAATCGTCATCCTTGTCATCATCATCATTGTGGTCATCATCGTCATTGTTATCATCGTAATCAACATTGTCATTGTCCTCCTCATCCTCCACATCATCATTGCCATCATCATCATCGTCGTCTTATATGGGTCAAGTTATATAGGGATTACGAGATAGGGGTTATGTCAATAAAGGGAATCATAAATCTATGGTAAAATAATTTTATAATATCAGTTTATAAAATCTATGGTAAAATAATTTTATAACATATGGTAAAATCTAATGGTAAAAGGGAATAATTTTGATTTTATAAAATTATAATAAATTTAATTCAACAATAAAATTAATTTAATTCAATTTATAAATTTAATTTAATAATATATATATTATATTATTTTATAATATATAACAAGAAATAAGAAATAACAAAAAAAATGAAAAGAAAGAACAACATATAACAAGAAATAACAAAAAAAGAATGTAACAAAACCAAAATAGAGAGACAAAAACTCTGTTTGAAGATATTCGCGCTCACTCACTGTTTTTGAAGATCTTCGCGCACTCTCACTCGAGACTGCAATAAGGAGACAAGTGCCCACCATCAAGGAGGCCCTATCCGGCCATAGAATGAACGATCTGCAACAAGGAGACAGGACCATCATCGTTCCCACACGAGCCCACCATCAAGGAGGCCCTATCCATCCATAGCGCGAGAGATTACTACAACAAGGAGACAGGTCGCCCACCATCATTCCCACACGAGCCCACCATCAAGAAGGCCCTATCTGGCCATAGCACAAGCTATTACTAGTGAGACCCTCTGCGAGAACATGAGCCCACCAACAATGCTACCAAACTCAGTGTGAACCTCTGCATTTTAATTTTTCTAGGGTAATTTTATATGTCAAAATGGTTTGTTTATGCGTGAGCGATTCTTTGGACATGATTTTGGGATTCTAATATAGGATGGGGGTTCTGATTTAGGGCTCATGGAAATTCCAACTACAAGGGGAATCATATATCCTCCTTCGTCCATGTCATATTTCCTATATAAATGAGCCACACTTTCTTGCAAAATAGTTGGAGGAACTATGTCCAGAAGCTTGAGACTCTGACAAACAAAAGTCCTATCCAGAACTTCATTTTTCCATTATTGACATTGTCTTCAGTTCTATTACTAGTTTAACAAGTAACTCAAAGAAAAAGATATGTTCTCGACACTTGAATTAAATTCTAGACTCCTTTCTTATTCCAATAGCATCACTGTGTGCAGAATGATCAATTCCATATTCAAACCGTAATGATTTTAATGTTTCATGTAGCATTGCTAGGTACTGAAGCATTGTATCATATAATGTATGAATAAGTGCATCTTCTTCGAAACTCCCTGTGAAACTTATGCACCTCTCAATAGCTACTTCAAGTAAGGCAGTCACTTGTGGAATAAATTCTTCCATCCTCCTTACTGTCTCACTAAGCTAAACTCCTTAAACACCCACAAAACGAGGAACAACTCCTCGCAAGTTTAGAGAAATAATCCCAGCCAAAATAATTACATGTTCCAATTCACCATACCTCTGTTTATAACTCTCATATGATGAACAAAAAACCCTTAAAGTAATTTCCAAAACTGTTATATCAACAACTGCAAACAAGTGATTAATATTTCTAGCAAAAGCTCCAGTCATATTATGCAATTCAATTAATGTCTCAAGATTTTTAGTCTTAACTCCAATACTTCTTAAGGTCTCTCTAGGTGATAAATGAAATAATACTCCTATCAAATTCCTTATTCCAATCGAGGATTCCCCAAGTGTACCATCAATATGAGAAGCAAAGCTCCCAGATATCATTGACATTGTCTCAATCAACAAATTTGGTACTAGCAATTTATACTCCTCTAGAAATTCAGTCATGCACCATTTCTATTCTTGCTCCAGCTTCATGTCGACCACCTTGACCTCTTCTTATTTCACCATATCCACCTCTTCTTATATAGTCACCAACCCCTCTTCACTTTATGTGCACTCTCAAGTTCTTTTCCCCCTTTGATGAGAACACCTTGTGTGGAACCTACTCCAGTACCCACCATGACTGCAGTGGGTGTTGCAAGGCCCAAAGCACAGGGACAAGCTATAACCATGACAGATATGCCAAACTAAAGAGAAAGCTCAAACTCATCCATGGAGGAAGGGATACAATACTTGGGGTATGAACCAATATTTCCTGCTACAAACCATGCTAGCCAGGTAGTAAAGGAGATCACAATAACCTACAAAACAATGAACAAAGGTAACTATGCTTAGTTTCAAAATCATAATTCCACATGAGCTAGGTTCAACCAAACTGCCAAAGGCTCATTTTTTACTTAACTGTGGAAGAATAAGAACTTTGAAATCTAAGGATAGATGACTCATCTGTGGAAGAAACAACTAAAGAAAATAAGGCAATGTACTTTTAATTTCCTATGTGTACAAAAGCACTAAAGAAAATAATGCATGCAAGGTAAAAATGACACTAAAGAAAGTGTGTTGAAGTAAGCAAGTGCATTTTCATATGCACCAAAACTTATAGATAGTTGTAGTTCACATATTTTGATAGAATATACATGTGGGGGTTTGAAGCCCCATTCTTGTTTATCAGGGCTTCTCAGGTCTCTTCCACCCCCTTCCTTGAACATGGGTGCATCATTTCTTATGTACTTAGTTCAATCACAGTTGGGATGTACTTCAAATTTTAACACCCATATATATGTATATGAGACTGATTATGTCATATTAATATATTCCGGCCATGGTTTCTTGCACGATGTTGTATTCGAGACTTCTTCATTGTCTTACTATTTATATCATGAGTTATCTCAACGAGTATGGGTATGCCTACCTTGTCCCATTGGGATGATGTAGCTCACCACCTTGTGACCCTTTTGTTGACAAGTAATTTTTTGTGGCCTCTTCAATGGTTGCGCCTTTATTTTTTTCCTGTGGCATTTTTATCTATGACATGGATATGGATATTTATTTTGCGCCTGTATTTTTTTCCTAGCAATACTGCACATATAGTAATCTATCAAGAAATTATTTCTTTTCTTAAAACCTCTTGCTCCTTCCCATAGCTAGTTTTCATCGAAGTTGAAATTCTTTCATTTCATTTTCCTCTTGCATGGGTTAAAGAGTCAAGTCAAAATGCCATCAGTTTCACGACCATTCCTTTGAGTAATAATAGCCTAAAATCAAGCGCTAATTAAAATTTATCTAGAAACTTTGCTAGGGTTCTTCAAACCCATATTAGCTTAGGTTTAGAGATTTGGAATAGGATTGTGAGAATAAATTTCCAAAGCTGCTAAACAAACATAAAGCCTTAAGTTAGGGAGTGAAATCCAATTGCTATATCACTGAATTTGGGAAGCCATTCTAACACAAAAGTCAATCATGAGGTTGCATTGGAGCCCTCAGAGTAATCAACCCTGCTTTGTTGGTATTGGTGTCGACTGCCGACTGTCCCCCCTCTTCTTTGGTATAGTAGATGGTACCATAGAGGCCACAATATTTTAGACTTCCTACACAAGGTGATAGCACAAGAAAGGTGGTGTTGTACCTGGGATCAACGTTGGCTAGACCCACTCGAACTCCTTGGAGGGTTGCCCACTGCTCGGTTAGGTAACTTGCACCAGGGAATTATTTCGTTAAGCAGGTTGTCAACGTAACTTTCCCACTCACCGAAACTCATCCCTTTCGTGCATCGATTTTGCGATGTTGGATTCCATCACCAACTAGCACATCTTTGTGAGAAGGTTTGTTTGCATGCTTGACTCCTAGATTAATTAGCGTTTGTTTTTGTTTCTCCTTAGTTGGCCTTAGGATTGATTTTGTCTCTAATGCCATCAGTTCTAGGTTAATTCCTTATTTTATTAATACAAAATATGGACACCATTAAAATAAAAGTTAATAAAGAGGTAACAAATAGCTCATACCTAACTTACATCTTATAATTCTCCAACATTGTTCTTTACACTTAGTGAAACAAACACCAAATGGAATGGTTTGCACAATGTCAATGGAGAATGTTATTGGAAAATTCAAAATATTATCATAAACCCACATCTCACGTATTTGTACATGCACCATAGATTCACAATCTTTCATGAAGAGGTCTGGGAGAAATGCCTCCATGCAAAATTGTCCACATCAGAATTGTCCATGTCCTTGATGGAAATATATAAAATTCCCTTGAAGATATTTTAGTCCTTGTCCTTCTTAAAATTCCTGAGGCATGGTTTCATAAATTGGACCCCTAAATCCAAATGTTGCATTGCTTCTTACTGAGAAAAGCACTAGTTATCAAAATCGATGAAAAAAACAACTTCCGAGGGGTTGGAACTGGGAGTGAGGGGTGCTCTAGCTAAAATCCTATGCCAAGAATCCAACAGAGATGACGATTCCTAAATCCGATTCTCAGTTTTCATTTTATGCCCAGTTGCAAGTCACGTCCCAAACCATTTCCAGGACTCTTGGCCAATTCCCGCTCAGGGCATAAAAGACTAACGGAGAAACATTTTTGAGTTCCATGAGATGTTTCATGCTTTTTTAGGCATGGAATAGGTGACCAAAATATCCATCTACTCTCGAGGCATGGTTTTGTAAATTGGCCCCTTAATCCAAATGTTCCATTGCTTCAAACTGAGCAAAACACTAGTTCTCGAAATCAATGATTAAAGAAAATTCTAAGGCATGGCACCCGTGAGTGAGGGGTGCTCTAGATGAAAACATATCCCAATAATTCATCGGAGTTGACACTTCCTTAATCCGAGTCTCGATATTCATTATATGCCCAATTGCAAGTTGCATCCGAAACCATTTTGGGGACTCTTGGCCAATTGCTCCCTAGGGCATAAAAACCTAACAGAACAACATTTTTGAGTTCCGTGAGATGATGTTACACATTATTTTTCTCATCCCTATGACTATTAATGATGTAAACCTATTTGTTTCCTTCAGAGGGATCAGTGGCCTGAGTTCCTAAAGAAAGAAGAGAGAAGAACTTTTCCCGAGAAAAGAAGTTGCATTCTCCTTTGTAAAAACCCTATTAAAGAGGATGTTCACATGTTGCTATATAGGCAGGGTGCGATAATGCTTGATTCTCACAGGTTGCACCATATCTAGGTTGCGAGAGTTTCGTAGGTTTCTCTATAGGTAGGGTGCGAGAATTCTTACACGTGGGAAAAACGAGTGTTTTCTCGAATCTTCTAGAAGGTGAAACTTCCATGGTGAGGTGGCATTTGAATGGTTTGGGTCTTACTCGCTTTCATGATTTAGTGGGATCATCCTAACCTCCTCACCTTATCCTCTTCAACTTATAAAAGGAGAGGAGCTTTCATGGATAAGTTTATCTTTTGGGGGGATTGGCTAAGTTGGATTTGGCTTGGAATTATTAGCTTGGTTGGAGTGTCTTTGAGTTTTGTCTTTGTCAAGATAGATTGTGAGTATTATCAGATCTATGCTCTCAGAATTCTTGGAGTGGAAGTGTGTGGGGAACGAAGTATAGTTGGAAGGGACCTTATGACATCAAGGCCATGGTTGTAATCTCTCTTTCACATTTAATATGAAACAATAATATGATTCTTTCCTATAAATATTGTTGTGTTTTATTGTATGATTCCTTGATCACATACATAGGTTTATATTGAGTTTATGTTATTGTTATCATTTTGGTTGGTTGTGTTCTTTTGCAGGTTCATCATTGTATGAGTGTTGGAACGGAGCTAGGGTGGTGATGGTGAGAGGAAGCGACATTTAAACGGTATGTCACCTATCCCTCTTTAGTTAGTAAATTCAATATTTAAAACTTAAGGAAAGCGTCATGTTCTGGTGTGTTTTGTTCTAGATCTAGGTGGATCTAGGGAGATCAGTTAGTGTCTGCACCTACCGATTTATCTGATAAAAGATGATGCAATATTGTTTAGGCATGGACTAGGTGACTATATTTTCCATCTTCTCCTAAGGCATGGTTTCATAAATTAGACCCCTAAATCCAAATGTTGCATTGCTTCATACTGAGCAAAGAACTACTTATCAAAATAGATGAAAAAAACTACTTTCAAGAGGTTGGAAATGGGAGTGAGGGGTGCTCTACCTAAAATACTATGCTAGGAATCCATCAGAGTCGACAATTCCTCAATCTAAGTCTCAGTTTTCATTTTATTCCCACTTGCAAGTCGCATACCAAACCATTTCGGGGACTCTTGGCAATTCATCCTCAGGGCATAAAATCCTAACAGAGTAGCATTTTTGAGCTCCATGGGATTCTTCATGCTTTTTTAAGAATGGACTAGGTGACCACATTGTCTATCCTCTCCCGATGCATGGTTTCGTAAATTGGACCCCTAAATCCAAATGTTGCATTGCTTCTTACTGAGCAAAGCAATAGTTATCGAAATCGATGAAAAAAACAACTTCCAAGGGGTTGGAACCAGGAGTGAAGGGTGCTCTAGATAAAATCCTATGCCAGGAATCGAACATAGATGACGATTCCTCAATCCGAGTCTCAGTTTTTGTTTTAGGCCCAGTTGCAAGTTGCATCCCAAACCATTTCGGGGACTCTTGGCCAATTCCCGCTCAGGGCATAAAAGACTAACAAAACAACATTTTTGAGTTTCATGAGATGTTGCAATCTTGTTTAGGTATGGAATAGGTGACCAAATTATCCATCCGCTCCCTAGGCATGGTTTCATAAATTGGCCCCTTAATCCAATTGTTGCATTGATTCAAACTGAGAAAAACACTAGTTCTCGAAATTAATGATTAAAGCAACTTATGAGGCATGTCACCCATGAGTGAGGGGTGCTCTAGAAGAAATCCTATCCCAGTAATCCATCGAAGTCTATGGTTCCTTAATCTGAGTCTCGATATTCATTATATGCCCAGTTGCAAGTCTCACCCCAAACCATTTCGGGGACTCTTGGCCAATTGCTCCTCAAGGCATAAAAACCTAACGGAGAAAATGTCTTGAGTTCCGTGAGATAATGCAATATTGTTTAGGCATGGACTAGGTGACTATATTTTCCATCTTCTCTTGAGGCACAATTTCATAAATTGGACCCCTAAATTGAAATGTTGCATTGCTCCTTATTGAGCAAAGCACTAATTATCGAAATAGATGAAAAAAACTACTTTCGAGGGGTTGGAACTGGGAGTGAGTGGTGCTCTAGCTAAAATCCTATAATAGGTGTTGGATTAGTTAGAGGGGGGGGTGAATTAGTAATAAAGAATTTTAATCATTTTTAACCATATAATCCAAGTGTTATATCAATGTAGCATTATCATCCAATAACTGTAGAGTAAATAAGAAATGAACAAATGAACAATCATACACATACACAGTACACCAGTGTTTTATGTGGAAACCCAAATCGAGAGAAAACCACATAATGATTTTTCTTATATGTCTTGAAGAATTACACTCATTGGAAGCACCAACTTCCTTTGTTTTCTAGCTGCAACTAGAAGGAGGCTCCAACCCCCTAGTTTCTCAGGCTACAACCTAAGGGAAGCTCCAACTCCCCATTTCTCTGACTACAAATAGAAGGAGGATACAACCACCTATGTTCTCCGGCTACAACCGAAAGGTGGCTACAACCACTTGTCCTTGCCCCATCCTACTACCCTGAAGTAGAAGTAGAATGATGGAACTACTGCCAACCTGTCACTGTGAGATATACCACTATAAACCTATACCAATAAATCTGAACCATGCATCAACCATGCATCACCCTGTACCTCAACCTGTACCATAAATAAGTGCATCAACCATGCACCAACCTATACCGAACAACCAGTAATCAACCTGTACCATAAACAAGTGCATCAACCATGCACCAACCTGTACCAAACAACTTGTAATCAACCTGTTCCATAAACAAGTGCATCAACCATGCACCAACCTATACCAAACAACCTGTAATCAACCTATACCATAAACAAGTGCATCCAACCATGTACCAAGTATGTACCAATCATGTGTCAACTACTCATCAACTATGACTCATCAATATGTACGAACATCATCAACTATACACCTCATGTATATGCCAACTCATCAACTACTTGTCTCAACCATGCACTCAACATGTATCTCAACCAAAATCCCTCATCCATTTCATCATCTGAATCTAATTTGTAGCTTTGTAATAGACTTGGTGTATATTATCACATTCCTACAGACCTTCCTTAACTTTAACAACAAGAGACTAACATTTTCATCAAACTTTTCTTTAGTCTCACATGCCTAGTTTTGGATTAGTCAACAACCCTAACTTGAAGTAATCATAACTTTGAACCTGTAATGTATAAATATATGAAACCGATACACAATTTTCTTCTGTGTGTTTTATGCAATTCCTCCAAGTGTCACTACTTGGAACCTCTCACAAAAGGAGTTATAACAAAAATGTTATACCTTGTTGAATTCTAGATTATTCTAGAGAGCGACCTTGTAGAGCATGCCCCTCACAACATATTTGTTGAATCGATATGAAAATGTTACACAGAATACTAAAAAATTTACTCTAATCAACACATTTTTTTTCACTAAATTTGGATATGTTATGAAGACGTTATGACGTTTTTACCCGAAACACCTGGTTTTGACTAGTTTCAGGACTAGCCACAAACCCTAGTTTCCACGAAGTGTAACTCCAAAAATGCAGTGACCCACAAGATGAATTGTTTACCAAAGATACTTGGATATGTTTCCTCAATGTAATAGTAATTTCAATGTCTGAATCATTATAGAAAAAAAGTTATGGCGAAAATGGTGAGATGACCTGAAAAAAAACATACCTTAGAAAGGACCATCAAAAGAATTTATCCTTCCTTGCATTTCGGCCTTCTTTTCTTCACCTTCACTCAGAATTCCAGTTTATATATCCTTGGTTACCTCAGACACCTATATATATTCAATATGCTCAAGTGTGATTAAAATGAGAGAGCCTAGCCTCTTATTTATACTCTCCAAGTAGCTTCCTTAAAAACATCTTCTAGGTCACTTGGCTCCACTTTCCTTATTTTAGGGTTAACCCACTTCTAATTTCTCCATTAAATTTATTATTGAAATAATTTATTTTGTATTCACTTTGAATTACAATACACTCATTACTTCACTTTATTATTTACCTTTTAAAATCTCTTAAACCACTTTGACTACTTTGACCTTTTTGGGCTTCTAGATGACATATAAGGGTCCTCCAACTTCGTAAGGCCATAACACTCAAACTGTGAGGAGTTATGTGATGTTCCACATACCACCAGAAATGGCATGACATGTACTATCCATATATAATAGTATTATCTAGAAACATATCATAACTCATACCATTACTCATCAAACAAACTTGAGTCCATTACCCAAACCTGGGGTCTCCAACTTCTCATGGCCATAACTCTCTAACCGTGAGAAGTTATGTTACGTTCCACATATCACTGGAAATGACATGACAAACACTATCCATATAGGATAGTTTCCCTAACAAATTCATCGTTCCTCATCTCATTATTCCACAATTAAGAATGGTTTCTCTTACTCTACAAAGCGTCTTCCCATGAGGGCTTTCACCATAAGGGGACCACTTTGGAGTTCATCCATATTTACTTCTTATCAACCATGACAAAACAATAATGAGTCATATTTACATCAAAAAAATTGGGTCCATTACCCAAATCTTTTTGCTACGGTGCTTTCTTCAAGGGTTGACATCAATGACAACCAACCTTAATCAACACTAGGAATCCATCGGAGTCAACAATTCCTCAATCCAAGTCTCAGTTTTCATTTTATGCCCAGTTGCAAGTCACATCCCAAACCATTTTGGGGACTCTTGGAAATTCATCCTCAAGGCATAAAATCCTAACAGAGCAGCATTTTTGAGCTCCATGGGATTCTTCATTCTTGTTTAGACATGGACTAGGTGACCACATTGTCCATCCGCTCTCGAGGCATGGTTTCGTAAATTGGACCCCTAAATCCAAATGTTGCATTGCTTCTTACTGAACAAAGCACTAGTTATCGAAATCGATGAAAAAAACAACTTCCGAGGGGTTGGAACCGGGAGTGAGGGGTTCTCTAGCTAAAATACTATGCCAGGAATCCAACAGAGACCACAGCTCCTCAATACGAGTCTCGATTTTCGTTTTATACCCAGTTGAAAGTCGCATCCCAAACCATTTCGGGGACTCTTGGCCAATTCCCGCTCAGGGCATAAAAGACTAACGGAGAAACATTTTTTCATTCCGTGAGATGTTAAAAGCTTGTTTAGGCATGGAATAGGTGACCAAATTATCCATCTTCTCCCAAGGCATGGTTTTGTAAATTGGCCCCTTAATCCAAATGTTGCATTGCTTCAAACTGAGAAAAACACCAGTTCTTGAAATCAATGATTAAAGAAACTTATGAGGCATGTCACTCGTGAGTGAGGGGTGCTCTAGAAGAAATCCTATCCCAGTAATCCATCGGAGTCGACAGTTCCTTAATCAGAGTCTTGATATTCGTTATATGCCCAGTTGCAAGTCACATCTCAAACCATTTTAGGGTCTCTTGGCCAATTGCTCCTTAGGGCATAAAAACCTAACAGAGAAACATTTTTGCATTCCGTGAGATGATGCAATATTGTTTAGGCTTGGACTAGGTGACTATATTTTCCATCTTCTCCTGAGGCACGATTTCATAAATTGGACCCCTAAATTGAAATGTTGCATTTCTTCTTACTGAGAAAAGCACTAATTATCAAAATAGATGAAAAACACTACTTCTGAGGGGTTGGAACTGGGAGTGAGGGGTTCTCTAGCTAAAATCCTATGCTAAGAATCCATCGGAGTTGACAATTCCTCAATCCGAGTCTCATTTTTCGTTTTATGCCCAGTTGCAAGTCGCATCCCAAACCATTTCGGGGACTCTTGGAAATTCATCCTTAGGGGATAAAATCCTAACGGAGTAGCATTTTTGAGCTCCATGGGATTCTTCATGTTTTTTTAGGCATGGACTAGGTGACCACATTGTCCATCCTCTCCCGAGGCATGGTTTCATAAATTGGACCCCTAAATACAAATGTTGCATTTCTTCTTATTGAGCAAAGCACTAGTTATCGAAATCGATGAAAAAAACAAGTTCTGAGGGGTTGGAACCAGGAGTGAGGGGTTCTCTAGCTAAAATCCTATGCCAAGAATCCAATAGAGACTATAGTTACTCAATCCGAGTCTTGGTTTTCATTTTATACCCAGTTGAAAGTCGCATCCCAAACCATTTCAGGGACTCTTGGCCAATACTTGCTCAGGGCATTAAAGACTAATGGAAAAACTTTTTTGCGTTTCAAGAGATGTTGCAAGATTGTTTAGGCATGGAATAGGTGACCAAATTATCCATCTTCTCCTGAGGCATGGTTTCATAAATTGGCCCCTTAATCCAAATGTTGCATTACTTCAAACTGAGCAAAACACTAGTTCACGAAATCAATTATTAAAGCAACTTATGAGGCATGGCACCCGTGAGTGAGGGGTTCTCTAGATGAAATCATGTCCCAGTAATCTATTGGAGTCGATGGTTCCTTAATCCGAGTCTCGATACTCATTATATGCCCAATTGCAAGTCACATCCCAAACCATTTCGGGGACTCGTGGCCAATTTCTCTTGAGGGCATAAAAACCTAACAGAGAAACATTTTTGATTTCCGTGAGATGATGCAAGATTGTTTAGGCATGGACTAGGTGACTATATTTTCCATCTTCTCCCGAGGCATGGTTTCAGAAATTGGACCCCTAAATCCAAATGTTGCATTGCTTCTTACTGAGAAAAGCACTAATTATCGAAATCGATGAAAAAAACTACTTTCGAGGGGTTGGAACTGGGAGTGAGGGGTGCTCTAGCTAAACTCCTATGCTAGGAATCCATTGGAATTGACAATTCCTCAATCCAAGTTTTTGTTTTCGTTTTATGCCTAGTTTCAAGTCGCATCCCAAACCATTTCATGGACTCTTGGCAATTCATCCTCAGGGCATAGAATCCTAACAGAGCATCATTTTTGAGCTCCATCGGATTATGCATGCTTGTTTAGGCATGGACTAGGTGACCACATTGTCCATCCACTCCGGAGGCATGGTTTTGTAAATTGGACCCCTAAATCCAAATGTTGTGTTGCTTCTTATTGAGCAAAGCACTAGTTATCGAAATCCATGAAAAAACAACTTCTGAGGGGTTGGAACTGAAAGTGAGGGGTGCTCTAGCTAAAATACTATGCTAGGAATCCAACAGAGATGGAGGTTCCTCAATCCGAGTCTCGGTTTTCATTTTATTCCCAATTGCAAGTCGCATCCCAAACCATTTCGGGGACTCTTGGTCAATTCTCGCTCAGGGCATAAAAGACTAATGGAGCAACATTTTTGAGTTTCGTGAGATGTTGCAAGCTTGTTTAGGCATGGAATAGGTGACCAAATAATCCATCCGCTCCCGAGGCATGGTTTCGTAAATTGGCCCCTTAATCCAAATGATGGATTTCTTCAAACTGAGCAAAACACTAGTTCTCAAAATCAATGATTAAAGCAACTTTTGAGGCATGGCACCCATAAGTGAGGGGTTCTATAGATAAAATCCTATCCTAGTAATCCATTGGAGTCAACGGTTCCTTAATCTAAGTCTCAATATTTTTTATATTCCCAGTTGCAAGTTGCATCCCAAACCATTTTGGGGACTCTTGGCCAATTGCTCCTTAGGGCATAAAAACCTAATGGAGCAACATTGTTGAGTTCTGTGAGATGCTGCAAGATTGTTTAGGCATGGACTAGGTGACTATATTTTCCATCTGCTCCCGAGGCACGGTTTCATAAATTGGACCCCTAAATCTAAATTTTGCATTGCTTCTTACTGAGAAAAGCACTAATTATTGAAATCGATGAAAAAAGATACTTTTGAGGGGTTGGAACTGGGAGTGAGGGGTTCTCTAGCTACAATCCTATGCTAGGAATCCATCAAAGTCAACAATTCCTCAATCTGAGTCTCAATTTTCAGTTTATGCCCAATTGCAAGTCGCATCCCAAACCATTTCGGGGACTCTTGGCAATTAATCCTTAGGGCATAAAATCCTAACAGAGCATCATTTTTTAGCTCCATGGGATTTTGTATGCTTGTTTAGGCATGGACTATGTGACCACATTGTCCATCCTCTCCCAAGGTATGGTTTCATAAATTGGAACCCTAAATCCAAATGTTGCATTTCTTCTTACTGAGAAAAGCACTAGTTATTGAAATAGATGAAAAAAACAACTTTCAAGGGGTTGGAACTGGGAGTGAGGGGTGCTCTAGCTAAAATCCTATGCTAGGAATCCAACAAATATGATGGTTCCTCAATCTGAGTCTTGGTTTTTGTTTTATGCCCAGTTGCAAGTTGCATCCCAAACCATTTTGGAGACTCTTGGCCAATTCCCGCTCAGGGCATAAAAGACTAATAGATAAACATTTTTGAGTTCCGTGAGATGCTACAAGCTTGTTTAGGCATGGAATAAGTGACCAAATTATCCATATTCTACCAAGGCATGGTTTCATAAATTGGCTCCTTAAACCAAATGTTGCATTGCTTCAAGCTGAGAAAAACACTAGTTCTTGAAATCAATGATTAAAGCAACTTCTGAGGCATGGCACTTGCGAGTGAGGGGTGATATAGATGAAATCCTATCCTAGTAATCCATCTAAGTTTATAATTCCTTAATCTGAGTCTCGATATTGGTTATATGCCCAGTTGCAAGTCACATCCAACCATTTTGGGGACTCTTGGCCAATTGCTAATGAGGGCATAACAACCTAACAGAGCAGCATTTTTGAGTTCCATGAGATGCTGCAATATTGTTTAGGCATGGACTAGGTGACTATATTTTCCATCCGCTCCCGAGGCATGGTTTCATAAATTGGACCCCTTAATCCAAATGTTGGTTTTCTTGAAACTGAGAAAAACACTAGTTCTCGAAATCAATGAGTAAAGAAACATCCGAAGCATGGCACGCGAGAGTGAGGGGTACTACTCTAGCTGAAATCCTATGCCAGTAATCCATCAGAGTCGAAGGTTCCTCAATCTGAGTCTCGGTTTTTGTTTTATGCCTAGTTGTAAGTCGCATCCCAAACCATTTCAGGGACTCTTGGCCAATTCTCGCTCAAGGCATAAAATACTAATGGAGAAACATTTTTGAGTTCCATGAGATGATGCAAGATATTTTAGGCATGGAATAGGTGACCAAATTATCCATCCTCTCCCGAGGCATGGTTTCGTAAATTGGCCCCTTAATCCAAATGTTGCATTGCTTCAAACTGAGCAAAACACTAGTTCTTGAAATCAATGATTAAAGAAACTTCTGAGGCATGGAACCTATGAGTGAGGGGTGATCTAGATGAAATCATATCTCAGTAATCCATTGGATTCAACGATTCCTTAATCCGTGTCTCGATATTCGTTATATACCCAATTGCAAGTTGCATCCAAAACCATTTCGGGGACTCTTGGCTAATTGCTCCTGAGGGAATAAAAGCCTAATGGAGCAACATTTTTAAGTTCCGTGAGATGCTACAAGATTGTTTAGCAATGGACTAGGTTGCTATATTTTCCATTTTCTCCTGAGGCAAAGTTTCATAAATTGGACCCCTTAAACCAAATGTTAGTTTGCTTCAAACTGAGCAAAACTCTAGTTCTCGAAATCAATGAGTAAAGAAACTTATGAGGCATGGCACCCGGGAGTGAGGGGTACTGTTATAGATGAAATACTATGCCAAGAATCCATCACAATCGACGGTTCCTCAATTCGAGTCTCGATTTTCGTTTTATGCCCAGTTGCAAGTCGCATCCCAAACCATTTCGGGGACTCTTGGGCAATTCCCGCTCATGGTATAAATGACTAATAGAGAAACATTTTTTAGTTCTGTGAGATGTTGCAAGTTTTTTTAGGCATGGAATAGGTGACCAAATTATCCATCCACTCCTGAGGCATGGTTTCATAAATTGGCCCCTTAATCCAAATGTTGCATTGCTTCAAACTGATCAAAACACTAATTCTTGAAATCAACGATTAAAGAAACTTCTCAAGCATGGTACCTATGAGTGAGGGGTGATATAGATGAAATCCTATCTCAGTAATCCATCATAGTCAAAAATTCCTTAATCTGAGTCTCGATATTCGTTATATGCCCAGTTGCAAGTCGCATCCAAAACCATTTCAGGGACTCTTGGCCAATTTCTCCTCAGGGCATAAAAACCTAACGGAGCAACATTTTTGAGTTTCATGAGATGCTGCAAGATTTTTTAGGCATGGACTAGGTGACTATATTTTCCATCCACTCCCAAGGCATGGTTTCATAAATTTGACCCCTAAATCCAAATGTTACATTGCTTCTTTTTTAGCAAAGCACTAGTTATCGAAATTGATGAAAAAAACAACTTTCAAGGGGTTGGAACCGGGAGTGAGGGGTGATATAGCTAAAATCCTATGCTAGGAATCCAACAGAGATGGAAGTTCCTCAATTTGAGTCTCATTTTTGTTTTATGCCCAGTTGCAAGTCGCATCCCAAACCATTTCGGGGACTCTTGGCCAATTCCCACTCAAGGCATAAAAGACTAATGGAAGGACATTTTTGAGTTCCATGAGATTCTGCAAGCTTGTTTAGGCATAGACTAGGTGACCAAATTATCCATCCTCTCCCAAGGCATGGTTTCGTAAATTGCCCCCTTAATCCAAATGTTGCAACTCTTCAAACTGAGCAAAACACTAGTTCTTGAAATCAATGATTAAAACAACTTTTGGGGCATGACACCTATGAGTGAGGGGTGATCTAGATGAAATACTATCCCAGTAATCCATCAGAGTTCACGATTCCTTAATCCAAGTCTCGATATTCGTTATATGCCCAGTTGCAAGTCGCATCCAAAACCATTTCGGGGACTCTTGACCAATTTCTCATGAGGGCATAAAAACCTAACGGAGCAGCATTTTTGAGTTCCGTGAGATGCTGCAAGATTGTTGTGGTGTGAGATGCGACTGCACATTGAGTTTAACAACCACTACTTCCTACATAAAAATGTGGGTTTCACTATTGTTAACCATCGCCATAACTAACTTATTCTTCAACTTGGATTGAACAAAACTTATATTTGTATAGTTCTACTCTTGGCTTGAACAAAACTAATATTTGTATAGTTCTACTCTTGTCTTGAATAAAACTAATATTTGTATAGTTCTACAATTGGCTTGCCTTAGATATATTTCCAATTAAAGCACCCAATATTTTCAACACACCAACTGATGGTTGGATTTCTTACTCCATAGCATTGACCCTCATCTTTAATGAACATTTCTTATAATAATTCTAATTTGCACAAATCCAACAAACAACAACCTTAATACTATTTTTCTCTTAGATCCATATGATAAATTTATCATGTCCTTAGTGTTTTCACATTTTTAATATGTCCTTAATATGTCCAAAATCAAGAGGGATATCACATTAAATTAGGTGATTGACCACTAATCTTGTCTTGCCTTAGATATATTGCCAATTAAAGAACCCAAGATTTTCAACACACCAACTGATGGTTGGATTTCTTACTCCATAGCATTGACCCTCATCTTTAATGGACATTTCTTATAATAATTCTAATTTTCACAAATCCAACAAACAAAAACCTTAATACAGAATAACACCAGAAAGAGAACCTTGATTAATGATAGAAATGGGATTACGAAAATTCCTTTGAGCGGATAATAGCTCATTGCATGTANCCCCCTCACTTGGTGAGGTTGTGGGGCCTCCTGCTTCCTCTTCCGATCCCTCTAGATATGTGGCAGCTTTCGCCACCCTCATAACCTCCCTTCCAATAACGAATAAGCAAACCCCATCGAAGTTTGTTAAAAAACTGGAAGAAATCCCTTCGGTTCAGATTCAAGGAACATCAAGGACCCTCACCCTAAAATTTTTAGACCAAGCACTCATAGGTCAATTCACGGGCATCTGGCCCTCCCCGTGAGCAATGGCGATCTGGTTGGACAAAAATTGGAAACCACATATGAAAGGTAATCTCTCGCATTTTCTCTATGGAAGAGGCTTCTTCGCGATCCTTTTCGAAAACAATGCAGACAGGGATCTCATTTTTAGAAGCGAACCGTATTTCATGGGCTCCAGAGGTATGTATCTTAATAGCTGGACTCCTGATTTTAACCCTGAAAATAACATTCCAAACACAGTCCCTGTGTGGGTTCGCCTCCCATTCCTTCCGTTGCACTGCTGGAATAATGAGACTATTAAATCTATAGGAAATACTCTTGGGAAGTTCATAGACTGGGAAAAACCAAAAGAAGGCCTGTAGGCTTGTGCACGTATATGTGTAGAGGTAGATCTAGAAAAAGGTCTCCCATAAGCTATTAATCTCACCTTGGACAATTGGAACTACCTACAACAAGTCAATTGTGAACAACTTCCCTTCAAGTGCAAGATCTGTCATGAGTATGGTCACTTTGCAAAGCATTGTCCAAAATCTCCCCCTGAAACATCGAATGACAATGTAGAGCAGTGGCAACAACCAAAGAAAAAAAAGCAGCAGAGGCACGCCCAAGCAATAGAGGTTTTCCTATGCCTCCCTAGCCCAGTAATGCTACTGAACTTCAGACAGACAACCTGATGCCAACTCAAGAACCTCTTGGAAAGGACCCACCTCAATTCAACCCCCCCTCACCCTCACCCTCCTCAATTCAACCCCCTAAACCCTCAATACCCCCTTCTGCACAGCCCCCTCCCTTAGCTCCTCATCCATCGGAAAGTAGTTCAGAACAAAGCTTGGAGGAAAACTCAGAGACTGAAACACTTGATACACCGGTTAAAAGAGTGGGCAGAAAGACTAATCTGCATAAAAGAGAAGCTTCGGCTAGGAAGGAAGTTGAACTAGGGAAGCAAACAACTTTGGATCAGATCATGAGAAAGGAAACAAGGCAGACCAGGAAGCAGAGCGGATCCAACCCCCATAAAGGGGGAAAACCTAAAAACAATCAATGATAAAAATGATCTCCTGGAATTGCAGAGGATTAGGGAGTCAGCACAAGCTCTCACTAACACACCATCTTATCAAAGAAGAAAACCCACAATTCCTCTTGCTTCAAGAGACAAAAAGGAAGGATATTGAAATCCTTCAAGAAAGAAGCTACATATGGAGAACATGCAAAGGCGCAGCAGTTAGCGCAAGAGGATCATCTGGAGGAGTCTGCACCCTTTGGAACCCTTGCTAATTTGACCTGCAATCCAAACACTATACGACCCATTGGATTCAAACTACGCTACTCCATCGACAATCAAGTAAAACTCTGACCCTCATAAATGTGTACATGCCTGCCCTTTATCAGGAAAAAATGGAGTGTTGGTCCTCCCTACAAATTATCAAAAATTCTATTGATCCCAAGGAACTAATAATAGCTGGAGACTTCAATACCACTCTCCATCATAAGGAAAAAAAATGGGGGTAGTTCGAGACCCATCACGAGAGAATCTTGAGGACCTCATTTCAACCTATCAATTGTTATACATAAAACCCTCCAACGGGCGCTACACCTGGTTGAATAGAAGACTCAGGCCGGGACACATCACTGCTCGATTGGATCGTTTTCTCCTAAGCAACCCCTTTCTAGAAGAGGCCTATCTTTCGATCTTGTGCATATTACATTGGACCTGTTCTGACCATAGACCTATCACCCTTACCCTTTCCCCTCCCCGAAACCCTGACCCCATCCCTTACAGATTCAACCCCCTCTGGATTCCAGAGCCAGGATTCCTTAACATAGTTTCAGACGCCTGGAATTGTTGGATCCAAGGTTCACCTAATTACATCTGGGATCAGAAACTAAAAAGAGTAAAGATGGATTTAAAAAGTTGGGTGACAAGAAACAAAGGAAAAGATCAAGTAGAAAAAGAAAGTTTAATTAGAGAAATGGAAGAGAACAAAAGGAGCCTAGGAGAGAGACAAATCACTCATGAACTCCTCCTCAAAGAGCAACAAAACTTCATGGATTATCAAAAAATCCTACACAAAGAATAGGAAACTTGGAGACTTAAATCTATAAGCCTCTGGCTTACTTCCCGAGATAGAAACACTAAATTCTTTTAGCGACAAGCGAAAGCAAGGATTTGGAGGAATGAGGTGAAAGAAATAACAAAAGAAGACGACACAAGAACAGATGACCCGCACCAAATCCAAGAGGAAGCCAAACTACACTTTCAAGTGCTGTTAACAGAAGATGGTAATACATATATCAATGTACAAGAAAGCCTACTTCAAAATATATTGAGCATAATTAGTCAGGAGGGTAGTTACAAAATTAATCATGAAGTCACAAAAAATGAACTCCATGAAGCTCTGTTCCAATTTCATCCAGACAAAGCTCCAGGTCTGGACGGTTTCACTGCGCACTTCTATCAAAAGTGTTGGCATATAATAAAGAGAGATCTCCTGAGAATGGTACAATATGTCTAGAAATCCGCTAAGATTGGGGGTAACAAAAACTCCACCTTTTTAGCCCTAATTCCAAAGTATCTGAATCCTTATTCCTTTACTAGATTTAGGCCCATCTCCCTCTGTAATGTTTCCTACAAAATCATAACAAAAATCATAGCCAATAGAATCAAACCGCTACTTCATAAACTCATCTCCCCAAACCAAATTGGTTTCATGGAAAAAAGGTAAATGATTAACAACATAATTTTGGTTCAAGAAGCAATACATTCTAGCAGGGAAAGGGGAGATCAAGGGATGATAGTAAAAATTGACATGGCCAATGCTTTCGACAGAGTAAGGCATTCCTTCTTGATAGCAGTCATGAAAAAGTTTGGCTTTAACACTGGTGTCGTGGCGTGGATCTCAGCCTGTATAACCACACCATGGATTGCACCTCTGGTCAATGGATGACCAACAAGTTTCTTCAAAAGCACTAGAGGACTGAGGCAAGGCTGCCCACTGGAGAAGGATATAATTGGTAAATTCATACCAGGAATCAAAATAGCTCGAGGAGTGAAACGAATAAATCACTCTCAATTTGTTGATGACACTCTCCTATTGGGAGGGGCATCCATTGTTATGGCTAAGAGATTCCAAACGACATTGGAAAACTTCATGCAAGCTTCGAGAGCACTCCTGAACAATAACAAATCAATTCTTTATGTTTGGAACACCCCTTTCAGAAAAACTCGTCTAATAGCAAACATCTTCCACTTCATGCTAATTGAGAAATGGAAAACGTTCAAATACCTCGGCATTCCAATCTGCCTAAAAGCTCTCCCAAACACATCCTGGACTCACATTCTAGAGAAACTCAAAAATAAATTAGAGCAATGGGGAGCCTTTTGGTTGAATCTAGCAGGGTGTACAGTGCTAATAAAATCTATTCTCACGGCTCTTCCCATTTTCCAATTCTCCTCTCTGCTCGCCCCTCAAAATGTCAAAGCTAAAATGTCTAGAATTATGAGGTGCTTCCTCTGGGAAGGAGGAAAAATAGACAATAAAAAATTCCATCTAATAAGCTGGGACACAATCAAGCAACCCAGAGAAAATAGAGGTTTGAGTATCAGGGATCCAATGCTAGTCAATTTATCCATGGGAGATAAAATCCTTTGGAATCTTGTTTCTAGAAAGAACGATTGGTGGAAACAAGCAATAAAAAAGAAATATTTATCAAGGGATAGGCTAAGGTGCCTAGAATAGATTAACTCTTTAAGTAGAGGATCCTTGGTAGGAAAGATTCTCTCCACCTCCATTCCCCTCATCCAAAAACAGCTCACATGGATCCCAGGGAATGGGAGAAAAATAATCATAAAAGAAGATAGTATCATGGGCAAGCAACTACTTTGGACTCATATGAATCTACGCCCACTCATAATTTGGCTAGATAGGCAAGGACAAAAGTGCATAGCAGACATCTCTTCCTGGAACATGGAAACTGGAGACTCGATAGGATGGAACTTAACAAACACGCCAACCAACTTTCAAGAAGCTGTGAAACAACTTCAAAATTTACTAAAAGGTTGTGCCCCCATACATATCAACTCTAAAGACAAGAGAGGGTGGGGAAATGGAAACTACACAGTCAAACAAGGCTATCCACAACTTCTTTCTCAAACGAATTGACTTCCAAAGGAAAAAATCTGGAAAGCTATTTGGACAAACGATAGTCCCCCCAAAGTAAACTCTTTTTGTTGGATACTAGCCCACGGGAAGCTGCTAACGAGAGAAAACTTGATGAAAAGAAATATGTTTGGACCTTACAGGTGTGAACTCTGTGGTAAGACTTTGGATACTTCACAACATCTCTTCCTCTTTTTCCCTTTCGTCATCATAGTGTGGAAAACAGCTCTTCAAAATCTACATGAGAGAATCAGATGGCCAGCCCAACCCAAAGAACTCCTCATCGAATGGGTCTCCAGCTATTAGGGTATGTCCAAAAACCCCCTTTTCAAATCTCTGTTCAATTCCCTTCCTAAGTTCATTTGTTGGAAATTATGGCTAGCTAGAAACTGAGCCACCTTCGCAAATGTTTGCACTCCCCCAGAGCTGGTAGCCAAAAAGGCAGTAGGACTAATGGAAGAATTCCTCTCTACCAAATTTAAGTCCCTTCTCCCCCCTCAACTCCCGAATTTGAATGGATCAGCTCCCTCCACCTTCCCCCCTCCTCCACTCCTCGTCTCCCTCCTCCAACAAGACCCAACTGGCAGCTTCACGAAGAGACTGATTATCTTAGCTGGTGCAACAATCACCAGAGGCATATTCTCTTTTTTGACGGAACCTTAAAATCCAACCCCAGGGTGGCAGGAGCGGGAGGGGTAATCATCTGCCCACAAGGAAATCAAGTCTTATCTTACCACTAGAACCTAGGCTTAGCAACAAACAATCAAGTTGAAGCCTACGCTCTGTATCAAGGGCTCCTCCTCACCAAAAGCAGAGGTATACATGCCATTTCAGTGATTGGGGACTCCAAGATAATCGTAAGGAATGCTCGTAAAGGATCCCAATCCTCAAATTTGTTTTTAAGAGTTATCCTACAAAGAATTGTGACGGTGACCAAACGATTTCCCAATATACAATTCTTCCGTGTACTCAGAAGAAACAATCAATTGGTAGACGCTCAAGCAAATCAAGCAATTGGTTTAGAACAAGGCACTTTAGTGGTAAATGGAATTTCCTGTAACTCAACAATTCCATGAATTCAAGTAAACATCAAGATGCTACACAGGGTTGTCAGCTAAAAAAATGGATCACAGTGGCAGACACAACTTGGACATCCCCCTCTCAACCTAAATATATTTCTTAGCAACCCCCCCCTCGTCGCTTGTTTCAAAGTGGGGATGTCACCTCCTCCTGTCCACCCCACACACCCCCCACTCCACCTATTCCCTCCTTCTTTCATTCCCTTCAAGCGCCCCCCCCTCCACCTGTCCCCTCCACTCCCCTCACACACACCCTCTCATCACCTGTCCTTCTTACATGCTCTCACTGTCTTATTTTACACCCCCCCTTCATGCTCGCACTGCCTTATATCACTCACCCCTTCTTAGTTCACGTTCGCTGACCTCCATTCCTTTCCTCAGTTCGCGTTCGAAGTCTCATCGATGTACCCACGATAGCTCCTGAGCGTGGGAAGGATTTCTGTAGTGAGAAGTTAAGGCGTATGATGACATTCAACATGTACAGGGATTTAATTTCAAGTGAGGCAGAGGATAATGGCACCATAGGTAATCATATCTCAAAAGTATGGTGAACGGTGAGGAATTGGTTAAATTCCATGAATCAATTGAACATGAGCGATTATGTAGCAATTGAATTGGTGCGTGGACACGGAAAACTCATAATAGAGAGGAACAACATTGAGAGAATTCCCGGTGAGCGCACAGTTCGATGTAGCAGCTAGAGGATCAACGCTGAGGAAACACCTGGGGAATGCACTAGTGGATGACGCAGCTGGTGGAAAGTAAGAAGCTCAGCAAATATGAATAGGAAAACTCCAAAAATGGTCATAGTTGAGGAGAATGAAGAGATTGTAAACGTAGTCCAAACACTACAAGTTCAGCTCCGGGTCCTCTCCACATAGGTACTCTCCATTACAGAAATTACTATTCAACACAGGAGCGAGCAGCAGAGGACTAAAGACGAATGTGAAGCGCTCAGGCAGTAGATTGAGGAGCTTAAATTCATATATGGGCCAGTATCTCCTGTCACGACCCTCTCAGATGAGGCCTCCTCCCTAGGACAGCGCCCACATCTGGATCTCAACCTCCAGCCTCCAGTAGAGGCAGAACATCACACATCAGGCCAGACTAGAAAGTAATTCTATGAAATGTTTTTTTGAGCTTTATCTAGGTACTTTTTGTAAGGTGTTCACCAACTCTGCACTTTCAGGATTTAGTAGAATGGGTAGCACCACCTATATTCTCCATATCCAGATTGGAGAACATAGGTGGGAACACTTTGTTAGCAGCAAATTTTGTAAACCAAATTGTACTCGATGCCTGCGTGTTTTCGCAGAGTTTTAATATATAATTTTCCCAGTTACTGTTAAAAAACAAATAAACAACAACCTTAATACTATTTTTTTCTTAGATCCATATGATAAATTTATCATGTCCTTAGTGTTTTCACATTTTTAACATGTCCTTAATATGTCCAAAATCAAGAGGGATATCACATTAAATTAGGTGATTGACCACTAATCTTGGTAATTTCACCCTAGTCTAATTGTGCATCCAAAACTAAAGATATAAAAAAATTATTTAAAACTGTGAATATGATGATGGACTACTAACTAACAACACGTGCACATGCAACTGAAGGTACAACCAAACAGGTACCTATCAGATATTTCTTCATCGAGTGAGGAAATATTAGGAAAAATAAAGGCCGGAAATGCGACTGCATCTAGTAGATATGATAAGCAAATAAGGACCAGAGGTGAAAACGTCAGAATAAAATTTTGTAGATGCATGAAATTTTTTCTTACTGAAGGAGGATCATGCTCTTATGATGATGAGAGCATAGGAGACATAGATGTTCCACTCAAGTATAAGCATCTAGTGAAACAATGGGTACCTAAGGAACTACCTCCTATAGATGTTGACTTCGTTGTCAACAATAGGACATATCGCATTGCGCCATCCTCCCTGCATGGCTTGGGGTTATTTTCCATGGATGAAATAATTGTAAAATACAATATAGTAACTGAATTCATGGACTATGTCGGACCGTGTTACAATTATAACGATTGGATGTGGCTGTTCTGATACATGCGAAGTATGTGGAGATATGCACTCGACGCAAATTATATACAACTAATAAACAAGGATAAAAATAAGGGAGTGACTATCTATATTGATGGAAGGCCTAAAGCTTCCGGAAATATCGCAAGGTTTATAAGCAACACATGACCCAGGAAAACAAACAAACAACCAAATTGCATATATGAGGGACGTGAAGAGAATCGAGTAGTCATGTGTGCAATAAAAAAGATAGCTCCCGGGGAAGAGTTATTAGTGGATTACAATTTGAATCGAATAGAAACATTGACTAATAGTGTGTAGGTTCTTTTGCAACACCTCTTTAAGAAACCTCTACTTATTGCATTATATTTTTTTATTATCTTTAACATTGTTGTAAATATTATCTTTAACATTGTTTTTTTGTTATCATTAACAAATTTTTAAATATTTAGGGGTTCTAATTATATTATAATGTGGTAGGATGATTGTGGAAAAGGGCCAGCCGTAGAACATGTAAATAATTATCAATTTCCACTTTCATTTTACGTTGTTTTTATTATTTTCTTATATAATTTTATTGAAATAACATTGTTTTTGCTGAAATTATATGTAGTCAGCAAGCCATGTTGATCATGATTCTGCCAATGAGGAGGGTTTTTTTTTCTTGCGCTGATCTGATGCTCTTATTAAAAAAAAAGATCATTAAATCTAACAAGGAACTTGTTATCTTGTTAGATCATCCAGAACAAACTCCCGACATCAAAGAAAAGATCAAGCTCCTTATGTCATAACTTAACACATATAAGGTAATAACCATAATATTAAGTGTTTTTTTTTAATGCACTCATATGTTCAATTACGATACTTTGTTCTTTAACTTTTACATTATCTCACAAAAAAACATTTTCTTTTTTATAAAGGAATATTTGGAGCCTGTTCAGCCCGGTGTTGGTAGTAGTGGCACTACAGAGACGCTACAGAGTCCTGATGCGGGCGGTCATACAACTGCGAGAGAACTATTTACTTCTCCATCTTCCACACCTCATTTATATAGGATCCATGACACACACCTGTCACCAACATGCATCCACACCTTGATCAAAGTCTATAGATGGTGGAAGAGATGAGGATCATAGTGATGTGGTTGAGATGGTTTCATTTCCTAGATTTAGACGTGTGACAAGCATGGGGACCCTTCCGTGCACATTTTTGGTCGACGATAATGGACCTCCATTAAAACAATCAAGACTCCCAGGTAGTTTTAATTCATATTTTAATCGTTTAATGTTGTCCTCATACATAAAGCATATAGATTATTAATTTTAAATTAATGATCATATCTTTTTGTGTGTATGAAATGACCTTTTTTATAGGTACATAGAGAGCAAGACCTTGTCTATTTTTGGGGCAACCTTACACATGAGGTGGAATTTCCAGAATTCCAACCTCAAAAAGGAACTTATGGATTATCTTGAAGGCCTCTTTGGTGTAGACACGGTCAATAAAAAAATGACCACATCTGCAGCGGGTGAATATTTAAAATATAAACAGAATGTTTATAAACTAAGCTTGGCAAGAAATACTAGGTATGAGTGTCCTCCCTCAATTCCAGGGAGGGAGTGGAAGGCGATCATTGATGAGGCAAAAGAGAAGATTTTGAAAAAATCAGGAGAACAAATTACTGGTACAACAAGGTAAATTACAATTATTTGAATTCAATACTAGATTTATTTTTCTTTAGATCTAAATAAAAGTGTGGTTATATATAACATACTTGAAAATTTTGATGATAGGTTGTCTGACACTTCGAAGGCAACCAAAGCAAGGATTGCCAAACATGGCCAACACAAGCTATGCCAGGGCGGCTACTCGAGGTTACTGTCATGAATCATAAGTACCCAAACATCTTAAGAATATTATTTGTATCGCCTTACAACTTTAAGGTAATTGCAACCAAAAACATTAAAAAACCATACCCTTATGCAATACAGGCCGACGACTTCAGAACTGAAACCACAGAGGAATACCTCCAACTTGGTTACAAGTACAGTTATAAATCCGTGGTTGATTGTAGGAAAATCATGGAGAAGACCCCAAGATCCAATTTGCAAGATAAGGTAAATAAAAATCAGTGCACATTAACCTTTCGTTACTTATAAAATACGTAAATGTGTGATATCATCCATAATTTAATGTCTTACTTTGTTTTAATCAAGGGAGAAACACTATCAGCGAAAACATTAGTACCAGACAATAGAGCATTGATAGTGAAATGCAGCTAGAAGATCATGGTTCTCCCCAACAACCCCATCCCATTGAGGTGCATCCCCAAGAAGTTCCTGTGATTGAGGCCCACGACGGTAAAATGTCTATATATTAATCATATACTTAATAATTTTGTACTTATAAATTTTGACGTTTCAATGGCAGAGAATTTCATAGATGATGTTCCTCGACCTAAAGATCGAGTGAACAGGCTGAAAACCATTCCAACGGTGCCAACTAGAGGACCAGGTAAATAATTACATTGCAGAGTTTTTTTTTAATATTAATGAACTACTTCAATGATATTTAAAAATTGGCCATATAAATTTAATGTTTTTTTATTTTTTTAGGTGATGGCCCCTCATAGCAGCATCAATGCCATGGGTATGAGACCAGATGTACTCAGCGTGAAAGAACTGAAACAACATCAACTGTTGAAGAGCGCCCAGTAAACGAAGACATGGACATGGATGATTTGCTTAAGAATTGGAAAGCACAAAAGAAGACTAAAGGAAATTCATGATGTCATGTAATAATTTTATAAGACGGTTAGATGTACATTATATAGCTAAACATGTAATGATGCATATAATGCATTGACATTATGGGTACGTTTTCATCTAATAATATACAAAAGGTTATTTCTATGGCTTGTATATATCTGTGAATGTAATTTTGTTATACACTTAATGATAATTTCAGCTTCTCTTAATGATGCAACTTCCAAAATCTTGTGACATGATATATGCAACTTTCAAATTCTTGTGACATGTTTCATTGTGTCTCACATGATAAAGAGCATTACCATTCTTTTCATTGTGTCATGGACATGGTGTTGCTACTCAACATTGCCTCAAAGCCTACTTATTCATTCCTCTATGATATGCGAAATGATGTTGAACCTTCCACAAATCATTGCAAGAAGAAAAATAAGCCAAGGACAGGAGCCCAAGGATTTCAATGTTAAGGTCTTGTGATTCCACAAGGTGGGATCCAAAGAGGAATTGTTTCCATGCATAAACATGTTAAATACCTTGATTGAGAATGTAGATGTAACAAGTTGAACATTGAAATCATAGAGCAATGACATAATCGAGCAATATGGGTGGTCATACATGTTTAGCTATTATTCAGTCATTTAACTTTTTAATGTCTTTGGAAAATGAAGGTTTGAAGGGTGGTCACCTCCACGATCCAAAACACATTTCCGAAAAGGTATAAATCTTCTCTTGCGTCATGAATTTTTCCTTCATTTCCTTGTTTACTTAAATTCAAAATTGGAAAAAAAAAATGACGCATAGCATGCATAACGCATAATTATTTTATGACTAGGAGTAATAGTAATTTTGCATATTCATAGACAAAAAAATGAGACTCATCTTTTAACAAAAATTGGTCCAAGAGATTGGTCGTGTAAGAGAAAATTTCCATTGAAGCACAACAATATAGCATAGATACCACCACCAACCTAGGCTATGAGGACACCATGGTGAAAAAACCAAGCAATAAGATTCTATATTTCTCATACCAACCTTTCTACTCACATTCTTACCTAACCTTCTCAACACAAATCATTACAAGAATTTGATTCATCCTGCGATAGATAAGGAACTCTCTTCCACTACAACATGCAACATAAGGAATATATTCACTTTATGTACTTCATGGTCCCTTAGATATATTATTCTCTCTATTTCTCTTTAGTGTGGATAGAAAGAGCTTGATCTA
>ML786577.1:295619-347065 GCA_009831015.1 Picea engelmannii | reverse complement strand
GATTGGTTGATAAGTCAAAGAAGGTATATGGCTTCATTTAAGGCACATTGTAGAAGAATATGAGTTCTGAGAATGACCTTGGAGATAGAGGATTTATTTTCCCATAGGTCCCCTTTCATCTTCCCCTATAGTGGAATCATAGTACCTCTCATGCCTTCATGTGTTTTCTATGGTGGGTTGCATCACCATACATTGAAGCACTTGGAAGTCCTAATTACTATTTAACTATTTGAGTGAAGGTCATTAGTGTTGTGTTAGAGTCTTAGGATTGTGTTTTGTATTTGTAAAATACACCATGTGAAACTCTTATATGAAAGCCATACATTGTCATTGACCTATTGAAATGCATATTATCAAATAGTTGTTGTACCACCCGAGCACATATTTCAGTTTAGACACATTTTCTTTGAGTATTTCATCTTCTATATTGCATTATTTATTTTATATGTAACCTTGTAGGTTATAAATATTTAAGCAATTTTAAACTATAGTGAAATCCATATCATCCAACCATTTTAAACATAGCATGCATAACACATAATTTTTTAATATAGTTATGCGATATTGATAGTTATTAATATGGTAATATTAATATTAATATTGCAACCTAAAATAATATTTTAATTTGTTTTTTAAATAAATAATTTCCATCTCACTTTCGACGACAATAATATACCTGCGACGAATTCACTATATAAAAAAATGTTTTCATCTCAAGTGCGATGACAACAAAAATTGTTGTGACGCATTTTCTATATAAACAAAAAAAATCCGTCGTTCCTGCGACGCATTCACTATATTAACAAAAAAAATGTTTTCATCTCAAGTGCGACGACAGTGAAAATTGTTGTGATGCATTTTCTATATAAACAAAAAAATGTTGTCGTTCATGTGACAAATTCTCTATATAAAACAAAAAATGTTGTCGTCGCAAGTGAGACAACAACAAAATTGTTGCGGCACATTTTCTTTATAAACAAATAAATGTTGTCATTCCTGCGATGCATTCTCTATCTAAACAAAAAAAGTTTTTGTCGCAAGTGAGACGACAACAAAAATTGTTGTGACACATTTTCTATATAAACAAAGAAATGTTGTCGTTTTTGCGACCAATTCGCTATATAAAACTAAAAATGTTGTCATCACAAGTGAGACGACAATAAAAATTGTTGCGACGAATTCGCTATATAAGCAAATAAAATTGTCGTTGCAATGGTCGTCGCAATTGAGATGATTTGTTGGTTTCACTAATTTTTCCTATATTGTCGTATTGGCGATGATATTTCTTTTTTTTTCACAATTGTGAGAAGTTCCCTAGGGTCATCGCACTTGCAACATTAATTCAAGTTCATCGAAAATGCCACGTTCCATAAAATGACATTTCAGAGACTCGAGATTCGTCGCAATATCAATGACATAACGTCGCAATAGCATCGAAATAGCCATCGCAAAATGACCCAAATTTACTAGTGATAGAATCTTTGAATATTCGAGGGAAAATTTCAATTTATGATGGGAAATCTTGGCTTTCCCTTATGAGGTGAAGAATGATATATAGATTAGGCAAGGGCTAGGTTTCATAGTGTGTGAGCTGGTCTATGGTGATGACCTTCTTGTTGTGAGGAAACATAATGATGAGAAACACTAATGAAATGATGGATTTAATAGGGTACACATAGCTATGACCAAGGAGTATGTTCTAGTATAATGGTGCATCTATCACCTTAATGTTTATCAAGAAAACATCTCTCACTAAATCAATGGGGAAATGTTGGTAAATCCCTTAAGGTTGGGATATATGACCATCATAAGTCTGTAGGGTGATGGTAGAATAGGTAAGCTCGGGGGAGCTTAATTTATTCCATACATATTTAGACATGATGCAAGGACACTCCCTCGATTATGATGCATCAGTGGATGCTAATGTTTCTAATTGTGACAGGAATTTGGAAATCCACCATAGCGGGGATTTCATACTCCAACTTATCTAAATTGAAGGTGATTTCAGAAAATATTTCCTTTAATAAGGACAAGTTTGTAGGACCTCAAGTGCTGACATGGCCGCAGGGCACTGGGCCAAATCGTCAAAAATGATATTATCATGAGAAACCATTACATGAGGGTTATGAGTAGTATGTCTTAGAAGTTCCTTTGATACCTATGGTGTAGGGTTCCAACTAGGGTGTGAAACTATCAAGGGGGCACTTGTTTGTAGTTCGGTGGCTACCAAGTTGGTTGGAGGTAAGTTTGGGGGGCCTACCATATTGGAAATTTTAGGTTTGGAGATGAATATCTATAGAGTTCATGTAGATATTATAGTGATAAATATCTTTGGGTTGAGTAGGACTTGGAGTTTGGTATAATCTTGATGATTGAGAAGAGTTATTATTTTTCCTTCTAGTTGGCCACAACTCCTTGTTAAGGGAAGGGTTTTTCCAAGATGATTAGTTGCAATAGTGGAGGAAATGGATGTGGAGGGGGTGCTACTCCCTATGGGGTATTAGGTCCTTGGTTGAACATCATCTCTTTCAAAAATTTATAATTCACAATATGGGGGTAATGGTGAGTGTAATCGTTGGAATCTCCATATAAAATGAAAGGGAATTTGTTCCTAAAACTATAGTTATTCCCTTGTTTTGGTTGGTTATTATTACTAGCATTTTGATTTTGGTTATCAATGTTTACATTTCCCTCAAAAAAAAAAATTGGTTAGGGGAATTTCCCCTTGGCCCAGGGTTGTCATTTTTTTGTTTTTCCCTTTCCCCCCTTGTTTTTTGGGTTTGAGGGATTTACCATATTGGATTCTCAAGTGCTTGTATTTTTTCAACAAGTGAGGGTTGGAAAAAGTTAATACAAATGTAAAACTGAGCTGGTGGTGGTGCAACAACAACCAACGAGGGACCATGGAATGGGTAGTATAGTTTTCCTTGTGGGGGGTTACCATATTGGTTGGAAGATGTTGATGTCCATCCACTATAGTTTTGACTATTGCAATATGGCCCATGCATGTGTGGTGAAGCATGTACTCCTAAGGAGGGCATGCTGGGCCCTGGATGTGAAGGATTTAGTCCACCATTCATATGGGAAGGGTTTTTGTGTGATATGATATTAAGAATGTGTGATGTGATAACCATGCTATTAGGACCATTATGGTGGAGCCCTATCAATCCATCTGTTGAATGGGATGTATCTATATTTTCTAGCTCAAATGGGAGAGGGCGAGGGGCATCGAGGATGAAAATATATAGATACCTTGACTGGAAATATATCGAATCAAAGTGATGGGATTTGATAATGGCCTCATATTCTGTATGAGGCATGGTGGTGGCCACATATTTGGAGATCATAAGTAAGAGAGGCTTCAAGAACCAATCTAGGAGTAGTTTATCCTTGAGTTCTATTTTACACAAGCTACACCTTTGATGCCACTCGTGGATGTGATCCATGATGTGAGTAAAATTGGTTTGTCTAAATTCAGTAAGTATTTCCAAGCTAGTTTCATGACGAACTAATAATTGGAAAAAAGTTAGGAATGTATTTTCTAGAGATGCAAACTTTTCATTTGACCCTACTACTTCATTAATATACCATTTGGCCAATGGTTCAGTTAGATTTTTCTAGAATAATATGAGATAGACATAATCATCTGTGATATTATTGGTTGAGCACCACAAATCAAATTTCATGATATGGTTGGTGAGGTCTTCACCTATTTTTCCCTCAAACTTTGGCATATCCGATGGAATTTTGGTTGGCATGAGTGGCCAAACTCAATAATGTTAAATGTGTTCATTCATTAGATTTGTCAAATATAGGAGATTATGACTAGTCAAATATGGAAAGTTGGTGGGTGTAGTAGCAAGTGTGGTGGGACATATGCCATCTATATTATTTGATGTAGCATGTTATAGATGAGGATAAGCTTCCAAGAAGGTACCTAGGGGGAAATGAACTCAAGAAGGATGATCTGAGGAGAGCTAAACCTAGTATTTCTTCACCCAAGGGTGAGTGTGGTGGGGATGGTATAGTTGGGGAAATAAAAATACTAGAAATTCCTCCCAATATTGGGGGAATGACCTATAAGTGCCTGGAATGTCGAGGTGAATAAGGGTCCTCAATGGTTCCTATTTGTATAAGAGGCATGTGAAATTCAAATGGAGGGCGACTAAACCGTGCTTAATGAAAATATGGTGTAATCAAAGAAAATATGTGAGAAAATGAAAATAAATGTGCTTTTGGTGAAATAATTTTAATGTACTTCGCTTTAAATCATAGAATATGTTTTGAGGTAGGGGGATTTTTTCAAATGATGGTTTGAAAAAAAAAAAAAAGCATGAGTCATATGATACATAATGTCCTTCCACTCAAATAAAATTGGACCTTCCAAATGCTCTTAATGGATGGGGTATGAATCCACCAAAGATGGTTAGTGAATGTGTGAATGAGTAAGTTATAGCGAGGGGCATTGAGGGTATGTACATATGGAATTGGTGATGTCTCCTAATGTCTAACACTATTTGTCTCAGGTGAAAATTAAACTCATACATGCCACCTACGTATATGTCATAATGTTTGGCCATTAAGCTACCTTTCTCAAGTGAGGGAAAGGGACTCCTAACCTCAACCAATTAAGAGTTGTAGTCAAACAAGAGATGGGTGGCTCAAGGAGATTATTAGAACAACCTAACCTCAATATTTGACCCTTCACAATTATATCCTTGCCTTGGATTTTTCACACTTGATGTAAAGGATTTTGAAATTTCCCATGGAAAAATTCAATGTTTCGAATTATGAGGAGTTTTTTTAATGCCTATCCTCACAATCCTAACTACCACTATTAATTGTTTTTTGACCTACCAAAGGAGGAATTAAGTGTGTTGGTTAGTTTTGTTGTTTTTAGGGGGATAAACTAGCATCATCAACTAGTTATTTTTCTTAGAGGTGTGATGAAGGAGGTATTTCATATTTCTTCCTCGTTTTGGTTCACCAAGAGCACTTTTGGGCACAGGTTGAAGAGTATATTCGAAAAAGAAGACTCTTTAGGTCCTTTGTGTGTGTGATTTACATGAGGGAAATATAATGTTTGATACAAGAATGTTGGAAATAAAATTGCAATACTTAAATAAATTTGATCAACAACAAAACATACGAACTTGAGTGGTTCTTACTCCACCTACTTAATTTTTAGATAATGTAAAGTTTTTCAAATAATATCAATACTCTCAATGATGATGATTTCAAATAAATTTGAATAAATTGACAAAGGTAAATGTGTTAACTCATATGGGTTCTTAATCCACCTAATTAACTTCTATGTGATGATGAATTTTGCAAATAACCAAACCAAAAAAATGAAGTTTGTGTGAAGAGAGGTATTTCACCCTCTTTATTTGTTTTGATTCACCAAGATTTATTTTGGGCATAAGCCAAATATCATACTAGAGGAAAGAAGGCTTTTAGGTCCCTTGTGTGTGATTAATGAAAAAAAAGGAAACAAAATAATTGAACTTTGTTCTAAGCATTGATGTACTATAACAAGTAGAGAAGCCATCCACATGGAAACAGAAAAGAAGTATGATTGCTCCTCATAGCCACTAAGTTATCTAACTACTAATATAAGAATGGAAAGAAATAACAAAGATGTTAAGCCTATAAATCCTGAAAAATTAAATAATGCTACCTAAGTCTATTGATGAACCTAGATAATGCCTAAAAAGTGGATTTAAATAGACTTATGTGGGTCTCTTAAAATATAGTCATGTAGGTTGTGTGGAAGTACAATGTTACAGGTTGTGTGACTTCCATGAAAAATCGTCCCATAGCCACAAGACTTGCATGGAATAGACTAAAACAGTTGCAAAAGCTTTTCGTGCTCATGAAAAATAAAATTTTGGAAAGGAAAATCATTGAGAGTGATTTCCAAATGGATGAATGGGCAAGTTATCCTTCCTACAAGGCACTAGACTTGTTAGACACCCAACCCCATAAGTACCATTTTAAGGGATAGCGTATTAAGTTTTCACTTTTCTTGAACCTCTTTGAATCCCTTTTAAAAAGGAAACCATTTTCTTCTGCTCGTCGCGAGCTTTCCAATGACTGAATGTTTTCTCAAAATAGAGCTCTAGATCAAAAGTTATAGCCCTTTGAAAGCCCTTATTGGCCAAATTCCTCCATACTTCCACATGGAATCCACATGGCTCCACGCCATCGTTCCATCTGGCATGGCACTAACATGTCAGAAAATGCACACCTTAGCGCATACGTGGTTGCAAGCGTGGCACTTGCCACCTATTCCACTGGGCCCTCGACCCTCCAAGTGCCTAACACTTTCTACAAAAATTCCTTGAGATCCATCTTGACCAAGCCTTGACACCTACCCATTGCACATAAGGCCGGTGGCATCATATGATGTCATTTCAAGACATCGACATCTCAGGATCTCGGGACATCGACCACCAGGATGTCATTCCTTTTATGTTTTTTTTTTTGCAAAGCCCCAAAACTCCTAATCTGGGATGAAAATATGTCTCACACGTACAGCCCTATCATATCATGCCACTTGTCTTGACCATGGCATGACACATGGAAACTGCCACCACATGACATGTGGTACAAGTTTTCCCCATAGAGCTTTGCTTGAAAACACTAAAACCACTTGACACATGGCACGATCACCTTGTGACACATGGACCTCCCACGTGAGCTGACATTGTATACATATCATCGCAACACCCAAGGTTCTCCCAATAGGGCATTGACACTTGTTCTCTTTTTTCTCATCAAATTACACCATCTAACATCATCTCAGATCTTTCATACATTGGCTATTCACCATTTTCATAAGGCATATTTCCCAAAATCTCTCGATGGTCCAAGATCCAAGATATAGTTGACATCCTAGGGCACATGGCTCTATTTGGTCATGCCACCTAGCATGACATGCGACACTCGTACCACTCGACATGTGGCACTCATTTTCCACCTGGACCTTCATCCAAATATGCCAAAATATTTGTGACACATGGAACCACTCATGTCACAACATGTGGCGCCACCAGGTAATCACGTACATCGAGACCTCGACCCCTTCCTAACCTCCTATAGTATAAAACTCCCCGATTTCCACTTCTCAAGGATTACGAGATAATTAAACAAGTTAATATCATGATTAACTAAGGTAATCCGATGATTAAGGGACAATTAACTGTATTAATTCTCTGGGTTATGATTCTATGAGATCTACGAATGAGATCTCTCATGCTTCGATTAGAAAGCTATTGTGGTTTCTTCCAAAAATCTAATGTGGTAGTGTCTCTAAGGATCAGACGATGGATATTTAGAGCATCACTCAACATATTGATGGTTCTTATCGAAGTGGATCTCGGGCCTCGACACTTTCCCTATCTCCTATAACCTAAAAATCTTGAGGTCCATCATCTGATGATTACGTGGTAATTAATTACATTAATCCCAAATATTACAAGACATTTAATTATGTTAATCCCCTGGATTACAACTCATGGGATTTACTAAGAAATTTCAATAACTAATATCTCTGGGCCGATAGATCTAACATATGACAATTCAAAGAGGTCCATGTAGAGGAATTAAACCTATCAGGGCCCACACTTTACTCATCCGCAATGATATGTGAATATGTGTCAACCCTATGACACCGTGGTAACTAAGTTGGCACACTACATCACTATGTTGTCACTCTCTCTCTCTCTCTCTCTCTCTCTCTCTCTCTCTCTCTCTCTCTGGCTTGGGAAACAAGGCATGGAACCAGGGGGCTAGAACCCAGGTCCCCGGACATCCATGTATCAAGACTTCCAAAGGGGTTTATACTTAGAAATATTCTAGTTTTTGATGCTTGAGTTCCCCAGGTCGTGGAACTCCCTCCTGAGATTGGTTACAAAACGCGATAGTCGAGATCGCTCAATGTTCAGAGTTGATGGATGAGATTCAATCATCCATTGTGCAGATATTTTTACCAACTGAACTAGTTCATCTTAGACAGTCATGAATCGACCCTTTCCCCAGATTGAAGACTATTATTCCTTATTGTTTTACAAGGTAATTTAAAAGGGTAATATCCTATTGATGGACAACTGAGATTCATTCTAACTCAGGGATCAACGACAACTGATTTTCATAGGTTATCATGGGGATATCGATGGGTAACCCACCCATTCTTTGAAAGAGGATTAAAGCACTTCATTCCTCTCATATACATGCCATTCAAATTCTTGGCCTATAGATCTGGTTCCTTCTCATAATAAGTCATTACAACTGTTTCGATCACTGCACACACAGGAAAATCATAGATATGCAACCTTTTAATTTTCTTACAAATTCCTATCATTATTCATACAATTACTTCCATTCTATCAATGTGGAATGCGAATAATCTCCAAAGAAATTTATAGGGTTATTATATACAAATAAGAAAAACATATACAATCCCATATAGTTACACAATCACTCAAAAACAACAAAGGCCAATAGAAGAAGCACTCAGTCCATCAAACTGACTTGCACATTAAATAGAATTTAAAGATGACAACCATTCATTTTACTCTACAGACATAGCACACAAATACTTATATGTTATGTGGAGAAGTTAACAAGCCAACTGACTGTGGGTGTTCACCTTTCCACCCAACCATAGGCTCATATGCATTCACTCTTAGCACTCTAGCCACCCCCGTGCCAAGCCATGATACCACCAGGGAACTCTCTCACTATTGACTCATCAAGTCAATAAATAGACCAGGGAGGTTAATCTCCTCCACTTCTCTGGAAATGACATAAATCTCCCCCTCTTCCTACTAAACTCATGACCTCCACTATATTTATCATATTCCTTCCCAATTGGATTTCTCTCCAACCAACATCAAGCCTATAACCCTCTTGTGTTCTGGTCAAGAACTCATGGGGTCTTCTCGGTTCCATCCTGATCACTCTTCTTCACACCCTTATGGGTATACTCTTCCTCACCCACATAGCCCGGACCTCTTCAAGGTTTATCAAATTCCCTCCTAGCATCAATCTCTTGGGATCTTGGATTCTTAGCATATTATGGAGAACACTCTTTGTCGCCCTACTCTCGGTAGATATTTCCTCACACCACCTAGACCATGCCTCATTGAGGTTTATCATATGATTTCCCATTATCAAGCTCACAACCCTCTTAGCTCAGGTTAGGTTTCTAGGCTCTCAGACCCAAGATTCAGAGCTCAAGCTCTTTTTTGTTACTATGTTTTTACACATTCAATCCTTTATTTTCCCCATCCAAAATCCCTCAATTTCTCTCTCTCGACCAGATTCCTGACCTCTCTCCATATTTTTTTCTTTCCCTCATGTGATTTTATTACACACATGACTTGGGAAGGTTCTCTAGTCGTCCTTCTATTTCTTATGTCATAAGGAAACTCCTGGGTCAATCATGGGGACCCAAGGTGATCTTTCTTGTTGTCCTCTAGCTAACCATTTTTTGTCACCTCAGGCAACCCTCCATGCTTCTATTCATTAAGGTGGTTGGTTTATCAAACACCAATCCTCTCGAGCATTAACTCATTTTCCTTGAAATTGGGGCTAAGGGAAATAATATGAACACTTCCAATTTAATTCCTCGGCAAGGAGGTTTGGGGTCCTTTATTTTAAAAGAACCTCCTTTCATTCCTCTAGTGGTATCATGGCCAACACTTTCAAGGATTCACCCACAGTCAACTAGTTGGAATTTTTATTCAATGATATAATTACATTGTTCATATCCCATGCCATGGAAAATCATTAAACGTTATTAATTACATGCTAGAGGAAACGAGGGTATTACAATATCATTGTTATAAAATGGCTTAAACAACCTAAGAGGATATGTTGAATGATGTAAACCCAAGTGATTCAACAATTTGTATTGGGGATTTTGTTGCATGACTGAAAAAAATCTCCTTTGTTAATCTAGGTTGTAAGATAAACAATATACAATGGTTAGTTATGGGACAAACATAAGAGTATTACTGCAACATAATAGAGAAAATAAGTATGCATAAAATTTAAACTATAAACTAAACTATAAGTATACCATTAAAAAAAATATGGAGTAAAATAAAAATACTCATTATATTCCAATGGAAAGGAATGAACACAAGTAATAGTAGTTGGGGACAATAGTTAGATGCAAATGAGTTCCAACACTCTCCTTGGGATGGGTCCTTTTGCTTCTTCAATGCCCTCTCTAACAATGGTGAATGAAGAAGTCTTTGTTCCTTGAGGAAACAACTCAAACAAGCATATGGATGATAAAAAATAGAGATGAGAGAGAAAGATAGATGATCTCCAATATTTTTCATACATCATAACCTTGTAATTATTCTCTTCTTCAATTTTTTCTCCATGACTATTATTTTTAGAGAAATTCTAAACTCCTTGAAAAATTAGTTCCAGTGTGAAAGCTCTTCATTCAAAATGGAGATCCCAATGCTTGAAACGAACTTTGGGAGGCCAAAGTACTCTTCATAAATGGTATGTAATCTCACTTTTCACTTGTACATCCACATAGAGGTACCTGAGCTAGGTCATCATCCTTAACTACATTGAATAAGTCACACTCACGTGTGTGAACAGACTTGTGCAACTTTCAGAGAAAATGTTGTGCAAGTGTTAGTGAAGGAAGGCCACGTAAGTGTATGAAAACCCATTTTGTAATGTTTTTCCTTGCTCTTTTGAGGTGATGTAAAGTATCCATGAGGTAGCCTATTATGTTGTATTCTTTCCAACTAATGTTGTCTTTAGACAATTGCCTAATTGTCTCTTGTGAGAGAAATTAAGGTGATAACACATACCATAATGTCCATGACAACTCCATAATGAGTGCACTTTCTTTATATTTGTATTTCATAGCTAAGAAGATAATAGAAAGGCATAGACTTCACCTTCTAGCTAAGTTTTTACTGTATTAAATTTTCATAGGGTACATCTTGTGTTCATTGTGTGGATGATATCCCATTTGCTTATCTTATTTTGTTTCAATTTCAACTTATTTTTGCATTTTATGCACTAAGCTAGTAATATTAAATCTCATTTCAAATTAATATGTTACATAATTAGAAATTGTAAAATATTATAATATCTATTATGACTAATTATTCCAATAGAATATCTACAATAATTTACAAATCAATAGAATACAAAAAATGTGCACTAAATGATTCAATAAAAAACAATATTCCTTAAACATAAATTAAACCAGATATATAAAACTTAGTAAAAATTATGTTTCTTTTAAATTTAATAAAAAACAATATTCCTTAAACATAAATTAAACTAAGTACACAAAACTTGTAGTAAAAATTATGTTTCTTTTAAAAGAAGAAAAAATATTCTACACCAAAACAATGCACAATGCATTTGATATCAACACCAACTATTAGAAGAGTTGAAGTTTAAAGTATTCTTATAAATCTTAAGCAATACATCACTATAAAAGATCACCTTAAATACTTTCCAAATATAACTAGAAATAAAAGATATTAACTTGAAACACACAAAAGACACCCAAAGTTAAATTTATAATTTTTATTCACATTGTTCCTCTAGCTTTGCTTTCCATATAATTCTTGAAAACCACATTCTTCACATTTGAACTCGCGCAAGTGGGAAGTTAATACTATAAGTTAATACTATTTCAAAGAAATGCAAGTATATAAGTTTAAGATGAATGCAAGTATATAAGTTATCTCTCAATATTCGAGGGGTTGGAGGGCCCTTGAAATTAGCCTTGACGCGGAGGCTCCTCTCTAATGTTTCACCGCATATCATATTTTTACAAGAGACATTGACCACTGATGTGAAGGCAAGGGATTTTTTATTTTCTTTAAAACCAGACTGGTTAGCTTGTGTTGTTAGTGCATTTTGACATTATGGTGGAATGTTGATTTCTTGGGATTCATGGTTTTTTTCCTTCTCATCGGTCCTTACATGTGGAGGAATTCTCTTGACAGGTTACAGTTTGTTGACAAGAGGAGCCTTAATCTTCTGAATGTTTATGGCCCATGTTCGAATCGTAAAATCTTCTAGAACCAATGCGTGGACAAAGGTATTTTTTCCTTTTCGGATTTAATTCCGACAGGGTATTTAAACTTCTCTTTGGGCCTGGATGAGATATGGGGACCATATGCAATCATTGATCCATTGGCTTCTTTCTTTAAGGATTTATTTGCAAATTCTTCTCTGGTGGATGTGGCTCCTTCAAAGCTGGTACTGATGTGGCGCAATGGTAGGCTGGGGGATTCCAGCATCTCTAAGTGACTTGACAGAATCTGTGTCAGAAGGTTTACTTGGACCCTTTTCGAGGTATATATCATGGGTTGGTTCGAGTTATCGATCAGATCATGCTCATGTTTACTTTCAGTTGGATATTGGGTTTCCTAAAACTATTTACCCTTTCAAATTTAACCTGATTTAGTTGGAAGACCAAATCATTTTACTCTCTTGGAAGCACCTCAACAAAGGCTAGTGGAGAAACTAGCTAAACTTAAGAGAAGAGTTAAGGTCTGGGCACGCCAAAAGATGGTCTTAAGAAAATAAATTTTGAACAAAGTGGAGAGTGAACTGGAAGGACTTATGCACCAAAAATTAAATATCCTTTCTAGTAATGTTGTTGACTTACATTGTAAACAACTGGAGGAAGTTTGTAATAGATTATTACTGGAAGAAGAGGAATGCTGGAGGAAGAAGAGTAGGGAAACTTGGATCAAGAGCGGGGATAGGAATACTAAGTTTTTTCATAGTTATGCTAGTCATCGAAGAAATAAGAAGTATATCTAGGAGATTGCTAACATGACTGGTCAATTGCTATCGGGACAAGAAGCTATCAAAGAAAAAGCAACCAATTATTTTGGGACCTTTTTTAAGGAACAAAACCAGTCAGATATAAGGACCAAATTGGAGACAAATAAATTGTATCCAAGGATGGTACAAGATGAAGAGGTACAGCTTCTGGAAAAGGTCATTACCTTGGAAGAACTTTTAAAGGTTCTAAAAGGGTTTACAAAAGACAAGAGCCCTAGGCTGGACAGATGGATAGTTGAATTCTTCCTTTACTTTTTTGAATTGGTGGGACATGATCTTCTCGCCATGGTCGAAGACACTAGAATCCGAGGAGAAGTGTTTAGGCCTATCAACTCTACTTTTCTTGCTCTAATACAAAAGAAAAACCGGCCACAAAATTTTCCTGACTACCGACCAATAGCTCTGTGCAACTTGTGTTATAAAATAGTAACTAAGATCATAGCCAAGAGAATTAGACCTATTCTATCAAGGTCTTTAGCAAAGGAACAATTGGGATTTCTTAAGGGTCGACAGATTCTAGATGCCATCGGTACAGCACAAGAGTGTCTCCACAGTATTAAGTCAAAGAAAATGTAGGCCATCATCTTGAAACTAGATCTTAAAAAAACATATGATTGCATAAATTGGGATTACTTAAGATTAGTTTTGATTCAGTGTGGTTTTGGTCATGTAATGACTAGATGGATTATGGGTTGTGTATCCTCAGCTTCTTTGGCTATTCTAGTTAATGGTGAAGCATCCAAGTTTATAAAAAGTGAAAGAGGCATTTGCCAGGGGTGCCCTCTTTCTCCACTACTTTTTATCTTAGTGGTGGAAGGGCTGAGTCTCTCTCTCAAAAAGAGTCTACAGGAAGGTAAGTTTTCTAGCATAAAAGTCTCTCGTATGGTAAGAATTCTTCATCTATTATTTGTTGACGATGTGATCATTATGACTTCTGCTGCAGAGGATGAATGGCGGGAAATTCATAATCTATTAAAGTGTTTCTGTGAAGCCACTGTCTTGTAGATAAATAACAACAAATCTACTTTTCTTTATTATGGTGTTCAACGAGAAGTATTAAAAGTCTTGACAGACCTGTTTCTTTTTAGATCTAAATGTTTATTGGAGGGTTTTAATTATCTGGGTTTTCCTTTAAAGGTTGATAGTTACAAGGTGGCTCATTGGCAGTGGCTCATAAAGAAGTATGAAAGGAGAATTCTACATTGGTGCAATCGATTGCTTACCTTGGGGGGGATATATGTATTAATCAAGGAAATCTTGGAATGCCATCCAGTTTACTGGATGTCATTGGCTCACATTCCTATCTCTGTTTTAAGCCGGATCTGTAGGATGACCTTCTCTTTCCTTTGGTCGAGATCAAATTCCTCTTCTTCTTACCATCCATGTAATTGGGAGACTCTTGCGAAACCAAAGAGTTTTTGGGGATGGGGATTCCAAAATATCTTTTTCTTTTCACGGGCTTTAGTGGCCAAATCGCTTTGGCGAGGTTTGATGCAGCCTGGAATATGGAACTGTGTATTAAAAGACAAATATTTACCACATTTCCTAGTTATTACTTGGCTTCGTTTTGTTGATCCAACGTCACGGGTTGGCTCGCAAACTTGGAAAAATATGATTAATGAATTGTGAGATGGTTGGCCTGAAAACTGGGGAATGTGGAAGACATTTGGATGGGTAAATATGTGATCATGGGGGTGGGTAATGAAGCTTTTCTTTCAGATTCATCGATTCAACACCTTAATGAACATCGGGTTCATTTCCTATTTCAAGTGAGGGGAGCCAATACCATCGGTGTATTAGTTGCGAATTGGTCTTCCAGTACAAACTTGGGGTTGACAGGTAATTTGGCTACATAATGGGATATTTATAGAAGCAACCTATCGACTGCGGGTATCCTTCCAACTTATAATCATGATGAGACCCGATGGACAGGTGGGGATGGCACAGGTATTATTTCTACAAAGAATTTTATAATGCATTGGTTGTGGAGTTGTGGCAAAAGAATGATGATATTGTGAAAAGGAGAATTTGGTCTTGGGGGTGTCCTTTAAAAATAAAACTTTTTACATGGCTATTGTTGGAAGATAAGATACTCACCTGGAACAACCTTCTCAAGCAAGGTTGGAATGGTCCTGGGTATTGTTATTTGTGTAAAGGTAATGAAGAAACAACCATCCACCTTTTTGTCTACTATCCTTTTACGATGTCCATTTGGTGCAGTTTATGTACTCATTTTAAAGTTCTAAATGGCTGGATGGGGACATCTATAAAGGACTTCTATGACTCTTGGTTTTCTAGGAATGCAATTTTCCCTATGTTAGTTGCTTATATATGTTGGTTTGTTTGGGATGAAAGGAATTTAGTTATTTTTTAATCAAAAACTCCTTCTATGGAAAAAGTTTTGTTTCTCTCTATAGCTGCAGTAGCAAGTCTTAAATAAAAAAGAATGAAATCTACAAAAAGAATAAGTGGCTATAGTTTTCAAAAGGATAAAATAACGGGTTGGTTTGATGGGGCTTCACATAGGAGTGGAGAAATAAGCAGGGCTAGGGGAATTATTGTCCTCAATGAGAATATTTCTTATAGATGGTCCCTTAATTGTGGAAAGGGTACGAATACAAGAGCTGAACTCTTGGGGTTATGGGCTATTCTCACCTTGGCCCATAGGCTGGCGATTTCAGATATTCTCATCCTTGGAGACTCTAAAGTTATTATCGATTGGCTGAACAATGTTGGTTCTTTGTAGGTTGGCTCTATCAAATGTTGGAAAGAGAGGGTGGTTGAACAAAAAAAACTTTTCAATACAGTCACCTTTGACCACATCTATAGGGAAGATAATCAAGTGGCAGATTTTCTTTCCAAAAAGGCTCTTACAGATCCACTGGGAACCTTAATCTTCTATCAAATTAACAATGGACATGAGGGATCTTCCTATCACTTGAAGCTCTTCTAGCCTGACACTTCATCCTTTTTTTTTTTTGGAAGACTGTTATTGATCCAGAATATTGGGGGCACTGCATTACGGATAGAATCTTCACTCTATTATGTTTAGTGGACTAGCAGTCTCATTTTTTGACTTCGGATATTTTTTGATATTTTGATCAGATTGTAATGAATTATTTTATTTTATTTATCTCAGTTGGAGTTTTATGAAAAGACATGGCCTTGAATTGTAAGGAACTTTCAACAATGTAAACTGATTATGCTTTCTAATATAATACACAATTTTCATGTGGAAAAAAGTTTAAATGTGGAAGTATATAAGTTTCAAATAAAATCAAGTATATAAGTTTAGATGTGAATTTAAGAAGAAATTTGATCCTTGCTATATTTGATTAGGAAATTTATTTGATTAGGAAATTTAGTGGTTCAAACTTACAAAATTCAAACATTTAAAATGTTGTCACATCATATTAACAAAATAGAAAATTCAATCCATTAAACAATGTATCGCTCCTCACATCTTGAAGTTATTTAATAAAACATGAGACATTAATAACATGCTTTATTTTTTTTTTGCTCTTTGTGAGGCATCAATAGCAATTCCATTTTTATGACTAGACGACATGTAAAAAATATACAAATTTAGTAATTCAATGAAGATGGATTGGTGTGAATGACTATTCACAAGTTTTACTTCAACAAAGATCGACCGGTGTAATCTAATATTTACAAGTTTTAGGTTTTATTTTCATTTCAAAAGTTTCATATTTAGAGTTTTCTAATTTTGTGGAAAATTTTATTTTTAGAGTTTTCATAATTTTTAAAGTTTGATCATTTTTTTATAATATAAGTTGATTTAAAATGGACAAAAATCTCTTAGGACATTGTCACACCATATGCACATATTAAATTATAAATTATGGTGTACATCTATTTGTGCCTAAATTTATATAAAATCAAATTTGTAAATAAAAAAGTTCATTTCTATAAGATTATCTTACTTCATCTGTTATTTTGAACATTTGATGTTTCCATTATGAATTTATTATTTTCAACTTTGAAGTTTCCATTAATCAATTTATTATTTTCAACTTTGAAATTTCAATGCCAATATTTATTATGAATACAAAAATTTGAAATCAATAATTAATAAAGATCCATTTTAATCATATATTTATTAAGCATATGAAAAAAAACAAAAAAAAACTTCACATGTAAACAAAGCATTCAGTTTATCAAACAATAATAATGAAAATAATTGATGTTTTAATTATTACATAATAGAAAATAATTGATTGATGTTTTAATTATTACATAATGGCATAGTTTATGTTTAATCATTACCAAAAATGGACATAAGCCACAATTATATTATACTAGAAGAAATGCCACGAGATCATAATGTCAATACAAACAAATCCAACTATATGCCACAATATTGCTCACGCAACTGTAACTAGCTAACCTACACTCAAATTGGAAGATGACTAAGGTTACAAAACACATAGTTAAATTTTTTTTTTCCGAGGTAAACAAAACACATAGTGAAATTAATACAATATAGGATTTATCTACCAAACAGAGTCCTATTTGCTCCACTTCATGATATGGATATTTATCAAAGTTTTGAAAGATGTTGCATAAACTCATTATATATCCCGGGGAGAAATAATGCCTACCCGGTTATGTAATATTTCCCCTTAGCTAAATTCAGAACACTTTAAGAGGTTTTTTTAGTGGAGCCTGATTTTGATTCATTTTGTGTTTTCCCTAAACGGGCACTATCAAACTACAATGTACTTATATTTAGTTTTCTAGGTTCCAATGATGTTAGGGGAGGTTGATTTAGATATGAATCACTATTTTTTTGTCCATTTATAAACAAAGGTTATATTTGATTCATTTATACATTTGAATGGTTCTTAAGAGAAAAAATTAGAAAACACAAAAGGCATAATAATGTTTTTACTAGTCCTTGATACCAATTCTTGTTTGCACATCGATATCACTTGTGTTCTTCATCTGGGGATTTTTTTGAGATGTTGACGCTCTACAACTTCTATTGGAGTAAACTTGTGGATCCTAAAGGGATGAGAAGGATGTAGATGAGGCACAAAGGGAGGATGCATTCATTGAACAAAATTTTGTCATTTGGTCAATCAATGATCACCACTTTTTCCTTTTTAGTTAGGTAAGAGGCCTCCAACCAAGTAGTTGGGTGATACATCTCCACTGATGGTTTGTTCTCCCCATTGAGACCACTGATAAAACACTCCATGAAGAATGCATCAATCATACCTTATGATTTGATTTCCAATCTCTTGAAGGAAACAATAAAGTCTTTCACTATGGTCGTTTGACACAACTTGGTCAACATCCCCAAAAAATCAGCCTCAATTTCAAATCAGTAATATATGGTATTCACAAACTGGTTCTAGGAAAGGAAACCTTAATATGCCTTCTTATACCATTTCTACAATTACCAATGCTTCCTATCTAGATATAACACACCCATTTGTAGTTTCAGCGGTTCATAATCAATACTTTAGAGGGAAATTAATGTGCCATCTAACCCACTCATCTCGTTGGATCAGAGTCATCGAACTTATTCAGTTCTCCCTTAGGTAATCTATGGTTCATATAGGTTGGTGTGTCATGAAAGGATGGCCTAGTGCGATAGTCACCATCAAATGAAGATCCCCCACTATCAATTGGCCCCAACATGTCATTCAAAATATTCAATTGATTGTTGATGGTGGTATGGAAGGAGGAAATTTGGTTGTTAAGGTCATTTTGGAATGTTCATTGCAAGTCAATGAGGATTTGCATTTTGTCTCCTAGTGTCATGGTTCTATTCTCCATTTTAGTGGCAGTCATGGGACCACTTGGGTCCACCAGAATGGTCATTAATGAGTGACACCGATGTGATTAAATTTATGTAAGGATTCTTATTCTTTTGATATAGATAACCCACTATGGCCCAGGAAGTCTTGGGACCACTTCTAGACTTTTGTTTTCCCTACCAAAAGATTTTGTATTGACAAAATCTTCAAGTTTTGGATATTCTAGGTTATATAGGAATTTTGGTGTTTTTGTTGCAGCGATTTGGCTGATCTTGAAGAGAAAAACGGTGTTAGGTGCTATAGTTGTCTAATATATCTAAGGATTTTCAACAATAGTACTTACTTTCTCATTCACAACTCTAACTAAGGAGAATGACCCATACCCTTAGCCATACTACCCAATTCCCTAGTGTGTGAGAGTATCTCCTTGGGTTTTATGCTTGGTGTGTTGTAGAGAAAAATGAATGAAATTCTTATGTAGGGGTTGTTTCAGATATGCCTAGGCAGATTTCTATATATCGAAGGGTATGTGGAACATCGAAGATCCATGAACAAATTCTGTCTACTATGGTATTACCTGCCATGTATTGACAAAGGTGTACAAAGGCATCCAACTGGGGGATGCCACTTGTGCTCCTTGTATGCATTCTTCTCAATCAAAGTTTGACCTGCTAAATGATACATCTTTATGTTTATAAATGGTGAAACATGTCTCTCACCTTACAAAAATCATTCTCTAAAATTAGGGTGCATGTTGGGACAAGAAAGTGCTTTGATACCACTTGTAGTGTACTTAATTAGAAAAAACTAAGAATTTAATAGAAATATAAATCAAGAAATGTAGACTGTAATAAATAAAGAGACAAACCAAAATATAACACCTGTGAAAAAGAACCCTTTATTAATATTCTAGACTAAGAGAAGTAGTCATAGGCCTCTTTAAGGAGGAAACCTCTAAACGAGAAGTGATTCAATACACTAATAATCATTGACAAAACATTACATAGCTTCTTACCTTTATAAATAGTTTCTCACTACCCAAACCCTAACCACTAGTGATCCCAACATTAATGAGTACTAACTACCTAATGGACCTTATTCCATAAGGATGACTCTGTTACATCAAATAACCACTCACCATCGGCCTAGTGGGATTTATTCAAAGAGGATGGCCTAGTACATTGATTCATTGACTCTGAGGTACCCTTAAGTAGGGAGGTTAATGTAGGACCCTATTAAGTTGAATGTCGATCAACCTAATAGGGTTCCCACTAAGTAGGGAGGTTAGGATATGGCCCTAATAGGTTGAATTTCTATGTAATATGGATTGAACTAATAAAGCCCGCATAAGGAATTTTTTTTCTCCCTTGTTTATTTGTAACAAGAAGAGAAATTTCTTCGAGAAATCCAAGTCTTTTGTTTTATAAAAATTGACTACAACCAAAAAATCATCTCATTTATGTGTCCAATGCACTTAAGTCAATGGGAGCTTGAGATGTTAGTATGTCTTGTTTCGCATTGAGATGATGAGGCAACATCAGTTCTGGAGTAAGAGCTTTGTCCTTTTTAATTTATTATTTCCCTCTTAGGCCATGATATGTTTCCTCTTCTTCCTACTTAATTGTTGTTGAATTGGCTAGATTCCTCAACATTAGTTTTCCTCTCGAATTTTCCTAAGTGTGGTCATTAAAGGATTTGAAAGCCACGGGAAGAATAATTGTTTGTATTGGAATAGAGTAATATGTACATGTATTTAAGGATACATATGCAGTGATTGTTGAGGATTGTGTACCATAGTATTTTGTGAATATGCTTAGTATTTGTGAAGAGGCCTAGTTTTTTGTGTTGAAATTGGTGTAATCAATCTTCATTTGGTGATTTATCTTCTTCATATACAAGAAAATTCTTCATTTGGTGCTTATCCATTTTCTTCACTTCCTTTGGTTCTTTTCTAGGAACATACAATTCCTCTTTATCTTCATCACTCTTCTAGATCACTTCAATTGTGACCTTTCCCCTTTGTTGGGACAATTCGAAGGCATCCATTCTCTTCCACATCTGCAAGATGAAGTATTTAATTTTAATTACAACATCTTCCTCACTTATTTCATTGTATCTTTTTCTACCACTTATAGGAAATTCTCTTATTTCTATTAGCTATCTTCTTCATCGTGCCCATTCTCATGAATACTATTTTTTTCTCATGTAGGCTACATGACTCATCATTTTGTCTGCATCATCTTCCTCTCTTTCACAAAAAATTTCATGATCTCTTTTTCCACATCTTTGCAACTCATTCTCAAATTCCTCCCACCCTCTTCTTAGATAGTTCTACCCAACATTTCACTCTTTTCTCAAATTATCTACTATAGTTAAGAGTCTTCAATTTGGGTTTTTGTTGCTCATTGTGTAGGTCTTAGTTTCACTTCTTAAAATCCATGTTTTTGATGAAATTGGGTCAATAGGTAGATAAATATGTCCTCTACAACATGTCGAAATTTCAGACTCTAAATACAAGAATTCAAGGCATGCTAGTCAAAATACTAAACCCCTATTGTTGTAGAAATCAAGAAATTCTCATGCACTACCTCTGAACATATGCATGGTACTTAAAATCAATATTTTCTTGTGAAAGTTTTTGATAAGATACTTGAAGGTGTCCTACATAAAATATCTAAATTAAAAACCCAAAATCTAAGAGATGAGAATGCATTGGTAAAAGTACTAGACTCCAATTGTTGCTAAAAATCCAGAAAAACATGAAATGAAATAAAAACAAACTAATTTTTTTTTTAGCGTATAGGATTGTCAAAACCCCAAGGATGCTCCTGCAGTAACTTGTGTAGGCGAAAAACATTGAATTTTGTGTGTTTGTGTGTGAATAATGTTGGCTTGTATGAAAATGAAGTTGACCAAGTTAGCCTCTCTCCTTTAGATTTATATTTGTATTTAATATTAAATATTGATAGTTACCTTATGATTGTATTTTTTTTTCATGTGATTCACGACATCGGATATCGGTGCTTTCTACATCCACAGAAAACCCCTCCGAAATTTGCGAGAGAACATAGGGTGGCCAAGTATTTTCAAAATATTGGGGGCTCAACAACAAAAGCATATTATAAACCCATTTAAGGGCATAACATGTCACTCACACGGAATTGAACCTAGGTGGGGAGGGTAACAATCATTCCTCCCAACCACCCAAGCTACATCCAATGGACACCTTACGATTGTATTTTACTTTCATTATCTTAAAATTTTAACATTAAAACATAAAAGTAGGATTTGATTTCGAGATGTTTTCAAATAGAATGAGACCCATAGGACCTATCATTAGGAAAGTAGAAATTGATGTGTTTACTATTTTTTTATATACTTAGTTTTTCAACATTTCAACACTATATGGAATAGAACAATGCAAACCTTCTTTCCAACAAACATTGAGTTGGACATTGTAGGATCATGAGATAAAAAATAAGGAATGCATATTGATGAAGAAGGATTAGCAATATGCCTAAGAACTCATGACTTATCAAACACAGATACATTGTTTTTGTAGCAAAGACTCACAACCAACTTTTCTAGTGAACCACTTTAAAAATGACTTAATGGTTGTATGTTAAGTCACAATGCAATCTGTACACACACCTAACTAACTAATACACAAACAACCCAATAGGTTGAAGATCTTACCTAGGGATTGCAACTCATAAATTATTTAAACATAGATACAATGTGTCAATAATCAACACAGTGTTGAGATTTGGGTACCTTGGAAAGTGGTCTCCTTGAGTTATTGAGTGTCTAACTCAAAGGGGGAAATATTTGACCCTTACCACTTTACTTTATGTTATAAAGTCAAAGTGAATTTATTAGCACTTAAGTCACAAAGTGACTTTATTAACATAAAGTAACTTAGGAACTTAGGATAAAGGGGATATTTAGTCTCAACCCTTCATCTTGGTAGGCCTAGATCTAATCTTGGCCATTGGTTTCCCAGGTTAGCCTAAGGATGAGGATAAAGAAGAGGAAAGGAGGGAAAACTATACCATTTTTCACCTGATATAGTTGAGTGAAGGAAAAGAGGAGAGGAGAATCATTTTGGATCTTGAGGGAACATCTTGAGAGGAGAGGGCGCAAGCAAGGACTAAGGGCACACTTGTTGAGAGGTTGGGCACATTCCTTGAGAGAAGGAAGGGTGCACTAAGGAAAATAGGTTGGGAACATCAAGCAAGGAGAAGGGTGCTCTTGTGAAAGGGGTGCACTTATCTTGGGTGCAATCTTCAAGGAAAGCAAATAAACATGTAAGCAAGGAAAGGGGCACAAACTCCAAGAGGGGTGCAAATCCCAAGAAGGGTGCATTGAGAGGAACTAACTTTTGTACCAGGTTCCTTTGTATTATTTTCTTGTTTCTATACTTTCATGAGATCTCCATGATAAACTTTCTCTTCTACTTTTTTTCCCCATGGTATTTTTTCAAGGGTCATGTTGGCCAAAAATACATGTGTAAAAATCTTGTGGTTTGCTTATTTCTTTATCAACATTTAGGTGTAAAGATCCTAGAGGAGTATTTTGTGTTTTAATGCATGTTGAAAGGATAATAGTGGACAACAAAACTATCTTAATTAAACCCTTCACCAAGAGGAATTAAAAGAATGTAAAATCAAAGATTAAGGGAAGATTCAGTGGGCAGAAAAATCAGAATTGGTGGATGTCATAAAACAAAAAGAAAACAGTCCTGAAATACCTTGAAAACTATGCCCAACAAGAGGATAAGTATAGACCTATTGGGAAGCCTTTAGGAACCTCAAAATTCTTGATGGTATCAGAGATAAAGGGCACAAGAGTTGGCTGATATAGTTTGCAAACATTTGGCATATTTTTGTCTCACCTAGAAAACATTTAGCACAAGTTTTACTTGGTCAGTTTAGCATCAGTTTTAGCAACAAATGGAAGCCATGTTTGTGGCAGGTTTGAGGGTGGAGGATAGGCTAGTGGGGCTATAAATTGGTCTCCATGGAAGGATAGGATAGTCTTGATATTGGAGGAACTTGAGCAATGAGATATTGTGGAAAACATTGTGGTTCCTCCTATAGATGTAGTGCTCTTGGCTGAGTTCAGGAAGAGGAACATCAATGCCAAGAGTACCATCCTTGATACAATGAAATATAATATCATTTTTCATGTATCTGGTAAGTACTTCACATTTCATATGTGGTATTCCTTGTGTGGTATTTACCATATTCCTAATCATAATTGGAATATGGTACTCCAGGAGACATTAAGGAGCACCAAGATGATGAAGAATGATTTAGTTTGCCTCATTCCTCATGCAATTCTATCAGATTCGTGGTGAGTTTGAAGGTGTGGGTGAGATAGTGGATCCATATGAGTTGGTGAGAACAACCTTAAATGGATTCTCCAAACCTTGGGAGAGATTTGCATGAGGCATTGTGGCTAGAGAGAATATGACCAATTGGGAAAGGCTCTGGGATGAATTTGTACATGAGGAGCTTAGAGTTGGATCGGGATCTACTAGTCAGAAACATGGTGGGGATGATGAGGGTGATGTTTCTCTTTTGGAAAATGGAAAGAAGAATGCCAAGAAGGGTCCCAAGGGTGGGGCCATGCAACCACATAGAGGAGGTGAGAAACAAAAGGATATGAGAAATGTTAAATGCTTTGCTTGTAACAAGATGGGGAACTATGTTGGATAGTGTCCCAATAGAAAGAATAAGAAGAAGAAACAAGGCTGTACAACAACAACAAAATAGGAGGATGATTTTTACTGTCAAATTGAGAGGGAGTGTGCCAATAAGTTGGGTGTGTGGTTCCTCTCCGAGACAGAGATGGAATGTTGTGTACCCCTATGACAGGTGAAGGAGCCCATGTGATGGGTTTACTATTCTCCTCTGTGCAGAGAGTTGATATGATACTCCGAATGATTCTCCTATGTAACGCAGTGAAAAATAATATATGCTACGTTGGACGTGCCTGTGGCTGAGCACAAGTGAACGTGTGGAAAATCCCATGAGTTGGGTGCATCGTTCTGAGACAGAGATGAAACGATGTATTAGCCTCGTCTGTACAGAGATTTTAGATGATGTGATACTCCATATGATCCTCCTATGTAAAGCAGTGAGAAAGAAGATCTGTTGAGTTTTGGTTGAGCACAGATGAATGTGATCCTAGTGGTTGAGCACTAGTGTGTGTGGTTCTCCTTTGAGACACAGTGAGATAGATATGTGGACATCCATGTGGATGAGCAAAGATGGATGTGCCACTAATGGTTGAGCACTAGTGGGTGTATGAGATCCCTTGCTATATTTTCCAAGAGTCAAACTTACCTATAACCCTATTTGAGATGTAAAGGGTATAGGTTGATCCCACCATAATGTAAAAGATAATTAATATGGTAATTATTAATTATATTTTGAGTTATTCAGGTCAGCCCTATTGTGCCAATAGACACATAATTTGATGTGATAAGTATTATATAAATAAAGGTGAGTCTCCATTGAGGAAACACACTTATCATTGTGTCATCTCATGATTTTAGAAGTCGTGATCTGAAATTATGAGAATTACAACACCCTCTTGTCTGCTAGGTTTGGTGATGGTGTGGGAGGCCTTTCTCTTGAAGAATATAGCAAAGGATTGGATGGGTTTTCTTCCCTTGTTGAGAAGGGTTTCCCAAGATACTTCTTGTGTTCTTGTGCATGGTTATTCTTCTTGTGATCTTGGTTTGCTGCAATAGTTATGGTTCAAGTAAAAATTAAACAAAAAATTTAAAGAAAATGCATGAGCCATGGCTCATTGAAAATTCAACATGGTATCAGAGCGGGTCTTGAAGAATACTACTTGCTCAAGCTTGAAGGAAGACTGTGGTCACCCAGATACTGCTAAACCCTTTCTTATATTGCACATAAAATAGGTCGGACCCCAAAAAAAATAAAGGAAGGCATCCATGGGAGGAGACCTTGCCACTGGCATAAATAAAAGAGGGTTGGACCTCTCCTTAAGTGGTAAAGGTTGAGGCCATACCTCCCTTAACTTTACATGGTAAAAATTAAAGGGGGGCAGACCTAGTAAATTCTATGGTAACCCTCCTCTAAAATCTTCTGTATAAGACCCTAAACAACAAACTATTAATAAACAAGGGCCAAACCCTTTCTAAGGTGAAACCTAAGGTTGTCACAACCCAAAAACTGAGGTATTACTCAGCCAAAAAGTGCAGACCTATGGTAGTGAACAACTAAGGTAATATCCAGACATTTTGAGGTGAAGTTTAAGGCTTCTACAACCAGTAGAACCCCCATGACAGGTACCCTAAACAACAGACCTACAGGAGGAGGAGAATCAGGCCAAGGATGGTAGCAGAACTAAGTTTTTATGGACAGTAAAGTGAAGGCTGATTAGGCCTGTTCTTGCTATAGAAGACCGTAGAATTGGAGGGCCATTAGATTTTTTTAAGTAAGAAGACTTCAAATATGTAGACTACAGATCTCAAAGCTCTTTGTGCCATACTCAAATGGAATTACAATAATTTGAAACTGGCGAGATTTTAAAAATGTTAGTAGATTTACTAAATTGCTATTATGGGAGTGCATACAATCAACAATCATGAAGTCTGATGTAAAGGTTGAGCCTTTTTTTTAATATACTATGTCAAATGTACAAAAATTGTTCTTATGGGGAACCTTCTCAAAAGTTATATGAAATTGTTTAGCATGTCTCAAAGTCTCACTGATGAGCTCAACAACAAACAATTTTTTTGCTGAGATTTTTGGAGCTGCAAGACCTGTAAACGTAAATGCTCCTATTCAATCAATTGTTTTTAAGTTTTCATCTCTACATAATGGTGCATGGATTCCCCTTATTTGCAGTTTTTGAGAATCTTCATGATGACAAGAGATCAAGAATATTTTGATATGATATTAAAGGTACTGCATGAAAATGGAAATATGCTCCTCCCTGTGGAAACAACAGGTGTGCTCCAAAGTGAGAGGTAAGTTACAAGGCTAGGTGATAATTTTGGTGAGCTATGAAGATGATGTGATAGATGACACATTTGCAAAATTATCAAACATAAAGTACTGTCAAAATAATGAAAGCTTGAAGACAGTTGATGTGAGAGCCAGTAATGTGCAAAGAAAGCAACATTATCCACCCCAAGAGAAGTCAAGGAATGTCATTGCTCATCATGACATTGAAAAACAAGCAGAATCTCCATTGGTGTAGACTCTCAGGTATGCACTTATATATATTATTTGCATCATTTCCATAAGGGTACTTGTAGGAGGAATAAAACCTTGGTGTAATCATGGAACAAGAAGGATCTTAGTGCATATAGAGGAGAAACACACTAGAAGTGAAGACTCCAGGTTTGATTGTTTTTAAATTATCATGCCTATAACCTACATTTCTAAGGTTGCTACATTACAAGTAGGTGTTGTAGCCATGACAACAATCCTTAAAATGTTTTGATTATAGAGATGTACTCATGAATCTCCTCTAGGAGATATTATTGTCTTGTTTCCTTTCATTTGTTTTCTTGTTCCAGGAAGGTTAACAACAAAGAAAGATGCTTATCCTTCAGAACTTAGAGGAAGTTTCTTGACTCAGAAGGAGTCAAACAAATTGAGAAAGAGAGACAATACCTTCTTCCTCTTCAACAATCCAGAGGGAGATAACCATTGATACAATTGATCCATTTGTTCTAGTTGATATTCCCAGGGACTTTGCAGTAGGCCATAGAAGGCCTGTCTGGGATTGACAAACTCTGTAAGAGGAAGAAAGACATGCAACTAATGGAAGTGTCGAGAAATACAAAATGAGACTTGTAGTCGGAGGATTCTCATAAGGAGAGGGAATGAAATATGATGAGACATATTGATCCAGTAGCCTGATGCACTTCCATTTGTACTATCATCCATAAGTTGAAAACTAAATCGGATGGATGTAAAGACATCCCTTATCAATGGTGAGATTGAGGAAGAAATTTACATTGAGCAGCCAGAAGGATTCATGATATATGACAAGAAATATCATGTGTATAGGTTGAAGAAATCCATGTATGGACTAAAATAGACACCTCATGTTTGGTATGAGAAGATGGATGGATTATTGATGAGTTTTGGCTTCAATAAGAGTGTTGTTGATTCAAACCTATATTATTACATTGTTGGTGATAAGAGCCTGATTTTGGTGACTTATTTAGGAAGCCTTGTTGTTGTATACAAGTAAGATTTGACTCCTGATTTCGAGATAAAGGATCTGGATATGATGCACTACTTCTTGGGACAAGAAGTATGACAGAGGACTGATGAGATTTTCCTGAGTCAAGGAAAATATGCAGTGGGGATATTAAAGAAGTTTAGTATGACAGAATGCAAATCCATGCCTACTGATCTGAAAATAGAAGGATGACTTGTTATGCTATGCAAGAACCCTCTACTTCATTAAAATAAACTTTACAGGACCTTGCTTCATGTGTATAAATATGCAAGATAAACTTATGTGTTAAGTTCATGTATCTTCTTGTAAATGCTTATGTGTGAGGATATGTTCTTTTAACTGGTTAAATATGTACTTTCAATAAATACACAGCAACATAACTTGCAGCAAATAAACCATCAAACTTACAACAAGGACAAGCTGATAAAGGAGTTCACCCCCCTCCGGGATACATCTCCTTGAGCCTCCATCAATGGACTTGGCTCTCTAGGATTAATTTGTCAAAATTTCTTTTACAAGATGCTGCTCAACTCCAATGGAAAAACAGACTATACCATTGAGATCAGAACACATAAAAACCCCAAAAATGACTAATAGAACTCTGAAAACGGATCATGGCTCATCTGGGCATGACCTCTTCTACATATGGCCATAAGCTTCCCTGAACTTCTCTTTGGCAAAAACACCTGTAAAAGTCCTCAAAAGCATTTGAAACCTGTCCCAATGTGTTCAGAGCATAAAAATTATCCAAACATGATTATTAAATCACAGAAAACAAACATAGGCTCACCAAAACATGTCCTCAATCAATGAGGGCTTCAAGCCCCCTGGAGCTTGCTGAAACTTCAATGGCTAAAATCCTGCAAAAGAAGTCTTCAAATGGCCTTGATAATAGTGCCAATGGATTCAGGACGTCCAAAAACCCCTAGCTGGGCTTTTACGGCACCTCAATCGGCCAAAGGATGAAGAAGATAGGCCTCCTGCCATTTTCCTCCTTCAAGCTTGCTGAAACTGGTTTGCCAAAACGTACCTCTATGTGCTTGAACCAAGAACACACTCCAAAATGCGTGTTTAAACCCAGCACCGAGCAGTTTCAAAAAATTGTCCAAACTGTAGGACGGTTAAAGCGCCTCCAGCCCCTAACCGCCAAGCTCTCGGGCACATGGGTCCATGTGACCACACGCTAAAGAAAAAGGGCTCCGTTTACATGGGCGTATAAACATTTGACAAGTGTCGGGCGTATAATTGGTTGTTAACCGTTTAAAAAACTAACCCATGCGCGTAAATGGTGTACAAATCAGTGGTCATATGGTTTCAAATGTATGCGACCGGGGCTGGGGCTAAGCCCCAGCCTGGACGTGCCCCAAATCACTTCTAAATGCAATTTAAATACAATTAAAACGATACTTTAAACAAGGACCACCGTATGGCGCATTGGCATGGCGGAAATTGCAAAGGCTTTGGTAAAGGGGGAGGTCCAGGGTTCAATCCCCATGGACTCCACAAACTTTTGAACAAACCATTAAACCAACAGCCAATAAAGGGGTGCCACGTGGCAGCCCATGACTGGGCCACGTGGCACCTTACCATTCGCCCAAATGATGCCACGTGTCGCAATAACATTCGCCCACCTGCCAGCCAATCAAACTGCCACATAACCTTTGCCACATCATCGTACGGTCACCACATCAGCATCCGTACGGACTGTATGGACTGCACAGTCATCATCCTTTTTTTACTTGTTTGGCGATTCGAACAGATTGCTCCTGACGTCCGTTTGAGATTAAATGAGTTGCATTGGGTTCATGATGACGAGGGCTACGCTCATGTTCATTTTGAGACAATTCCGAGAACGTTGATTTTTGAGCTAAAATTTGATCCCTGGTCCAGATTTTGATCATACCTTCCCACTTAAAGGCTTTTGGACCCACAAAATCTTATGATTATTTGTCTTCTTTCAATTTATATCAGCTAATTCTACTTGAAAACACTTTTCGACAATCACCTGAGTACTTTGACATGCCTTGCACTGCAACTGGCTATGTCCCTCAACCACTGCTCTCTGGCTTCTGCTGACCCACTGTTCTCTCTATGCTTGGAAGACTGTCAACCTTCCCACTGAGAATCAAGTCCCTCTTTCGAACTCTTTGGCATCAACACAATCGGCTCTCCAATGGCTGCAAAAACGTTCCTGCGACATCTTGTCACAAGCCAAGAAAACCATCAATCTTGAAAACAAATTCATACAAGATTGAAACATGATGCCAACAAAATCTTTTTTCTCTTCAAACAAACTGTCGCATCTTGTAATTCATCAAAGAACATGGCGTTTTATTGCATCATGGTGTACTCAAAATCAATTTACAAGTCAACAAACACCATCGACTAAACATAAGTCGAAAAACATGATTGACACACATAGTCGTCATACAATCATCGACACAAGTTGAAACATATCAAACTTCCCAAAATGACAAGTCGAAAAACATGATACATAATCATGTAACAATCATGAATCACTCATGATGAACCATCACCAGTTTACTGCTTACACATACATAAAAACAAATGCATGTTCATGACTCTTCAACTCTCCTTCCAGTACAAGTATAAGTACATAACCCAAAACATGCGGGTACATAAGAGCTGAACATGAAAAAGATAAATGGCTGCAACAAGTGAACATCATATCCATCTTTTACATCCCCCTGGCAAATTTATGCAACAACAAAAATTCCTTCAAAATGAATTGCATTCACATGCAACTTGCATCATGCAAGTTGTGATAAATTGTTGCAACTTATCATGCTTCCCATAAATGCACACATAACATTGAAAAGTGCATTTACAACAGAAAAATGAAAGTGTTACTTGCTCAAGAAATCCAACCATTTCTTACCAAGCCAACTCAACGGTGACTTTTCCTGCTGAACATCGTCCTCTTGTGAATCATCTTGACTCACATCGATGATGGAATCTCCTCTTCCATTCTTGCCAATCTCTTTATCCAACTACTTCTTGTGCTGTGGATGAGTGGTTGGATGCAACGTCCAACATTGGTCAATGAGATGACCCCGCTTCTGACAATGAGTGCAAATCTTTTGCATCCTCTTTTCATGTTGTCTTTGCTTGGACAATTTCCTGAAAGTGGCCAATCTTTTGCAACATTTTGAAACATGATGGTTATATAAACCACAATATGTACATGGATTCTTTCTTCCATTCTTACATACAAATTTATCATGCTTAACATAATCAAAAGAAACTGAATGATAAGTAGAATTATACCTTGAACATTCACCTTTATCGCCTCTTTGAGGAGGTGAATCTGAAGAGTTACAAGCTCTCCTTTGAAGACCATCAACAATGTTCTTGTCCTCATCACTGTCACAACTCTTTCGTTTCACACATTCACATTCATCTTGAACACAAGCCTTGCATGCTGGAGGGATTGAACTTTCAACAAAAGTTCTTGAACTTTCACCTTTAAAGCCTTCTTGAGGAGGTGAACTTGAAACAAAGTTTATGCTTGGAACTTGTTCCCTTGTCTCCTCGACTTTGGAATTTTCTCCATCCCGTTGTTCATATCCAAGACCACAAAACTTAGGTATCTCTTCAACAACAATACGCTCAACAATGCCTTGTGCATGCTTGCCCAAACCTTTACCTTCATAGCCCATTTTTAACAATAACTTGGACCCTATTCCTCTTGTGTGCTTTTCAAAAACACCAAAACATTCATCTTGTGAGGAATTAGAATATAAACTAACATTGCATACCTTATGTTCATGCATGTACTTGGTAAAGATTTATTTTTCCTCATGGAGTTGAATCTCCATCTCATGCAACCTTTCAAGAAGTTGGTCTTTCTCCTTCTTCATGGCCATCAACTACTCTTCAAGGGCAATGCGCTCATTTCTGTCTTCACACATCTCTTTCATCAAATCTCTCATAGTTAGAATCTCTTCTTTGTCAAAGAATTTAGATAATGAATATGTATAAGAACTATCAATGCTTGAAGCTTCCTCCATCCTTGCAAGATATCAAACTTCAACACAAAACTTGCACAAAAAACAATAGCTAAATCTCAAGCTATCAATGGAAAACACATGAGCAAAATAAACTATGCTCTGATACCACCTGATCTGAAAATAGAAGGCTGACTTTTTATGCTATGCAAGCACCCTCTACTTCATTAAAATAAACTTTACAAGACCTTGCTTCATGTGTATAAATATGCAAGATAAACTTATGTGTTAAGTTCATGTATCTTCTTGTAAATTCTTATGTGTGAGGATATGTTCTTTTAACTGGTTAAATATGTACTTTCAATAAATACACAACAACATAACTTGCAGCAAATAAACCATCAAACTTACAACAAGGACAAGTTGATAAAGGAGTTCACCCCCCTCCGGGCTACATCTCCTTGAGCCTCCATCAATGGACTTGGCTCTCTAGGATTAATTTGTCAAAAGTTCTTTTAAAAGCTGCTGCTCAACTCCAATGGAAAAACATAATATACCATTGAGATCAGAACACATAAAAACCCCAAAAATGACTAATAGAACTCTGAAAACGGATCATGGCTCATCCGGGCATGACCTCTTCTACATATGGCCATAAGCTTCCCTGAACTTCTCTTTGGAAAAAACACCTGTAAAAGTCCTCAACAGCCTCTGAAACCTGTCCCAATGTGTTCAGAGCATAAAAATTAGCCAAACATGATTATTAAATCACAGAAAAAAAACATAGGCTCACCAAAACATGTCCTCAATCAATGAGGGCTTCAAGCTCCCTGGAGCTTGCTGAAACTTCAATGGATAAAATCTTGCAAAAGAAGTCTTCAAATGGCCTTGATAACAGTTCCAATGGATTCAAGACGTCCAAAAACCCCTAGCTGGGCTTTTACGGCACCTCAATCGACCAAAGGATGAAGAAGATAGGCCTCCTGCCATTTTCCTCCTTCAAGCTTGTTGAAACTGGTTCGCCAAAACGCACCTCTGTGTGCTTGACCCAAGAACACGCTCCAAAATGCGTGTTTAAACCCAGCACCAAGCAGTTCTGAAAAATGGTCCAAACTGTAGGACGGTTAAAGCGCCTCCAACCCCTAACCGCCAAGCTCTCGAGCACATGGGTCCATGTGACCATGCGCTAAAGCAAAAGGGCTCTGTTTACATGGGCGTATAAACATTTGACAAGTGTCGGGCATATAATTGGTTGTCAACTGTTTAAAAAACTAACCCGCGTGCGCAAATTGTGTACAAATCACTGGTCATATGGTTTCAAATGTATGCGATCGGGGCTAGGGCTAAGCCCCAGCCCGGACGCGCCCCAAATCACTTTTAAATGCAATTTAAATACAATTAAAACCATACTTTAAACAAGGACCACCGTATGGCGTGTTGGAATGGCGAAAATTGCGAAGGATTTGGTAAAGGGGGAGGTCCGGGGTTCAATCCCCATGGACTCCACAAACTTTTGAACAAACCATTAAACCAACAGCCAATAAAGGGGTGCCACGTGGCAGCCCATGACTGGGCCACGTGGCACCTTACCATTCGTCCAAATGATGCCATGTGTCGCAATAACATTTGCCCAACTGCCAGCCAATCAAACTGCCACATAACCTTTTCCACATCATCGTACAGTCACCACGTCAGCGTGTACGGTCAAGCCACGTCAGCATCCGTACGGACTGTACGGACTGCACAGTCAGCATCCTTTTTTTACATGTTTGGCGATTCGAACAGATCATGATATCTTTCGCTCTCGACGTCCGTTTGAGACGAAACGAGTTGCATTGGGTTCGTGATGACGAGGGCTACGATCATGTTTTTTTTTTAGACAATTCCGAGAACGTTGATTTTTGAGCTAAAATTTGATCCCTGGTCCATCTCCTTGAGCCTCCATCAATGGACTTGGCTCTCTGGGATTAATTTGTCAAAAGTTCTTTTACAAGTTTCTTCTCAACTCCAATGGAAAAATAGACTATACCATTGAGATCAGAACACATAAAAACCCCAAAAATGACTAATAGAACTCTGAAAACGGATAATGGCTCATCCGGGCATGACCTCTTCTACATGTGGCCATAAGCTTCCCTGAGCTTCTCTTTGGAAAAGACACTTGTAAAAGTCCTCAACAGCCTTTGAAACTTGTCCCAATGTGTTTAGAGCATAACATTTAGCCAAAAATGATTATTCAATCACAGAAAACAAACATAGGCTCACCAACACATGTCCTCCATCAATGAGGGCTTCAAGCTCCCTAGAGCTTCCTGAAACTTCAATGGTGAAAAACCTGCAGAAGAATTCTTCAAATGGCCTTGATAACAGTGCCAATGGATTCAGGACGTCCAAAAACCCCTAGTTGGGCTTTTACGACACCTCAATCGGCCAAAAAATGAGAAAGATAGGCCTCCTGCCATCCTCTTCCTTCAAGCTTTGCTGAAACTGGTTCGCCAAAACGCACCTCTGTGTGCTTGAACCAAGAACATGCTCCAAAATGCGTGTTAAAACCCAGCATACACGCGCAACTGAATAACTGTGCAAACTGTAGGACGGTTAGGGTGCCTCCAGCCCCTAACCGCCAAGCACTTGGGCACATTAGGGTCAATACGACCTCGGGCTAGTGCAAAGAGGAAGGCTCCGTTTACATGGAAAATAAAACAAAGACAAGTGGCGGGAACTGTTTCAACCAAACCAAATGGTCGGTGGTCATAACTATTGGAACCGCACACATACCATATAATATAGTTGTGGTCACATATAACAATACAATAGAACTGGGGCTAGGCTCCATTTAAAACCCGCGCTCCGTTTATATGTGTATCGGTCACATGGGTTAATAATGTAACCACGGAATATAACATTTAAAACACCCCGCGCGCCTTTTAACAAAGGCATGGTCGTATGAAATAGTGCAAGACCAAGGGCTGGGGCTAAGCCCGGGCCTGGTCGCGGCCCAAACCATATTTACATTCAAATTTAAATATAATGCAGACCACATATATAATAAGCAACAATCAATGGTGTATTGGTCGAGAAAACTTTGTTAAGGCGCTATACAGTGGGGGAGGTCACCGATTCGAATCCGGTCGACTACAAAATTTTGATGAACAAACCAAAACCAATAAAAGGGGTGCCACATGGCAGCTCATGACTGGGCCACGTCAGACCTTACCATTCGCCCAAATGATGCCACGTGTCGCAATAACATTCGCCCAATTGCCAGCCAATCAAACTGCCACATAACCTTTTCCACATCATCGTATGGTCGCCACATCAGCATGTACGGTCAAGCCACGTCAGCATCCATACGGACTGTACGGACTGCACAGTCAGCATCCTTTTTTTACCTGTTTGGCGATTCGAACAGATCGCGATATCTTTCACTTCCGACGTCCATTTGAGACAAAATGAGTTGCGTTGAGTTCGTGATGATGAGGGCTACGCTCATGTTTGTTTTGAGACAATTCCGAGAACGTTTATTTTTGAGCTAAAATTTGATCCCTGGTCCAGATTTTGATCACCTACACTCATGGTGATGGATTTGAAGAAAATGAATGATGATGATTCAGACAAGATTGATCCATAGCTGAATGGATCACCGATGTATATGGTTAACACTAGATACATGTACTTAGTCAACTCATGAGTCAGTCGAGATAAACTCATTGGATAGCAGTGAAGCATGTATTGAGATATCTACGAGGCACAATTGGATATGGCCTGAGTTATGCCACCAGTGTGGACTTGAGTTTGCAAGGATATGTCGATGAAAATTAGGAAGGGGATGCAGTGGACTAGAGGAACACATCCAGATGTTATTTTACCCTAGGATATACCATGGTTTCTTGGTGCAATAGGAAACAAAAATTTGTGGCCTTAAGTACTGTAGAAGCTTAGTATATAGCATTGAGTGTGGAAGTCTGTGAAGCAGTGTGGCTTCAAAATATTCTAATAGATTTATTTGATCATGAGATGGATCCTATTATTATTTGTGATAACCAGAGCTGTGTGAATCTCTCTAAGAACCCTGTGTTTCATGATATATTGAAACAGATTGGGATAAAATATCATTACATCAGAGACATGTTGCATAGGGAAGAAATACACGTGCAATACCTTCCTACACATGAGAAAATTGCAGATATCTTCACCAAACCACTTGCCAATACAAAGTTCGAGTACTTCCGTTAGAAATTGGCTTGGTGAATATTAGTTCCCTAGATGAGAGGGAGTGTTGATGATTACAGGCAAGATGAATTTCGAGTACTTCCATGAGAGAATTATCCTAGTAGAGAATGCCTCCCTAGCTGAGAGGGAGTGTTGATGATTACAACTGCATGAGACATCCTCTAAGACACAGACTCAGTGAGTCGACCTAAGAGAAAGCCCATGAGTTGGGTGTGTGGTTCCTCTCTAATATGGATAAGGAACGTTGTGTGCCCATTTGTGGGGTGAGGAAGCCCATGAGTTGGGTGTGTGGTTCCTCTCTGAGACGAAGATGGAATGTTGTGTACCCCTGTGAGGGGTGAAGGATACCATGTGATGGGTTTACTATTCTCCTCTGTGTAGAGTGTTGAGATGATACTCCAGATGATTCTCCTGTGTAACACAGTGGGAAAGAAGACTTGCTGAAATGGACATGCATGTGGCTGAGCACATGTGAACGTGTGGAAAATCCCATGAGTTGGGTGCATAATTATGAGATAGAGATGAAACGATGTATTAGCCTCCTTTGTGAAAAGAGTTGAGATGATGTGATACTCTATATGAACCTCTTGTGTAACATAGTGAGAAAGAAGATATGTTGATTTGGACGTGCCTGTGGCTGAGCGCTAGTGAGTGTGGTTCTCATGTGAGACGTAGTGAGAAAGATATGTGGACATCCATATGGCTTTGCGTAGATGGATGTGCCCCTAATGGCTGAGCACTAGTGGGTGTATGATATCCCTTGCTATATTTTCCAAGACTCAGACTTACCTATAACCCTATTTGTGATGTAAAGTGTAATGTTCCTGACTTGGCTAGTCTAGTAAACGCTGCTAATGTGTGTGTAGGATCAAAGTTTTATAGCATATAAATGATCATAGAAATAATAAACGTGACAAAGGACTACAAAGTTTGTATTATGATATTTCTGTGGATTACAAAATGGTCAAATGTGGCTAAATAACTGACAATACTCGACTAGATCAACATACAAAGGATCTTAGCCAGAATATAAATAAGAAACTGTGGCTGAATAAAATAACAACACTCGACTAGATCAAAAGACAAAAGGATCTTAGCTGGAATACAAATAAGAAACTAAAAGATAATACCCGAAATATGGGAAAACTGCGGAATCAATGAAGAATGATGGAAGACCTGGATGATCTTCCCAATGACTAGGGTATGTCATTCAACACCAAAATCAGCCAACTGGTGTCTTCTTCCTGGAATACACTGAACTATCTCTCCTGAGATGCGCCTCTTCTCCTCAATGACAAGTCATAATCTGCATAATGATGAATTAGGTCACTGAAACCCTAATTTGTTGTTGACTTCCAAAACCCTAAATCACTGTTGAAACCCTAATTCATTGTTGACTTCTATTTTTAGCTCATAATGACTTAAAAGCGCTTTTAACCCTTTTTAGCTCAATGTCACTTTCCGAATATAACACCTATGATTGGAGTGACCTCTAGTAACCCTGTGTACCCCTCTTTAGCCCTGGATATAGTCTAACAAGGCGGTTTAGACCATTAAGCCTCCTCTTCTGGAGCTCCTATTTGGAAAGGGACATTACAGTCCTCCCTTCTCGAAATTGCTTGTCCTCAAGCAATACCAGTCTAGGGTGTTGCAACACCTGCTCGCTCTCCCAAGTAGCATCCTCTATTGGAATCCCTCTCCATCTAATCAAACACTCTCTGATGACCCTACTCCTTAGTTTCTGCTCCCGGAACTCCAAAACCTCCTCCGGAACTAACTCCAACTATCTCTCCTCATCCAATGGGGGAAGCTCCTCTGATGTGTTAATGAATTGTCCCACTACCTTTTTGAGGCAAGACACGTGGAACACATTATGAATCTTGCTCCCCTCTAGAAGATCTAGCTCATAAGAAACCTTGCCTACTTGGCGCATGATCCTGTAAGGACCATAAAATCTGGGCTTGAGATTTTCGGCCCCACTCTTCTTCAGAGACGACTGTTTATAGGGTTGGAGTCTCAAGAAAACCAAATCTCCAACCTCAAAGTTGCACTCTATCCTGTGTCTGTCCGCACTTATATTTTGTCACTTTTGTGTCGTCTGTAGGTTCTCTTTCAACAACTTGAGAATCTCCTGACTCTCTATGATCTAATCCTTGGCCTTGGGAGCTCTGCTCTCCCCGAAGACCAAGTCTACCAAAGTGGGAGAATCATATTCGTACAATGCTCGGAAGGGTGTCATACCAATGGACATGTGGAAGGTGGTGTTGTAGAAATGTTCTCCTAAATGTAACCACTTTACCCACGTTCTCTGTTTTCCTCCTACATAGTTCCTCAAATACCCTTCAACCCACTTGTTGACAATCTCGGTCTGCCCATTTTCTGAGGGTGATAGCTAGTGCTAGGTGTCAACTCTGACCCCACCAACTGAAACAACTCTCTCCAAAATGTCCCTATGAACCGACTATCCCTATCACTGATTATGTTCTTTGGTAACCCATGAAGTCTGAAGACCTCCTTGAAGAAAAGCTCGGCTACCTGAACTGCGTTGTACTCTGTCGGTATGGTATAGAAGTGAGAAAACTTGGTCAATCTATCGACCACTACATAGATACATTCCTTACCCTGGACCTTGGGTAGACCGGTGATGAAGTCCATAGATATACTCTCCCATTTTTGCTCTGGAATGGGGAGTGGCTGAAGTAGCCCTGTTGGAAGAGTAGGCTCGGACTTGTTCTGCTGGCAAGTCACACACTCACTAACGTGTCTCATAACTTCTTGTTTGAGGCCCTTCCATGAGAACCTCTCTCTGATCTGTCTGTAGGATTTGAAAAACCCTTGATGACCTGCTAGAGGTGAATCATGAACTTCGGTGAGGATCTTCTTCTTAAGCCCTGAATCTAGCACCAAGTGGACTCTATCCTTGTAAAATATGACATCGTCATGACCCTATACCAGTCATCCTGTATCTGCCCATCCATTACCTCACAAGCGAACTTGTTCTTGGAATATTCCACTAACAAGTGGGATTTCCAATCTGTTGAAATCTCCATCAAATAACATGCCACAGGTCTCCTCGATAGTGCATCAGCCACAATGTTCTTCTTCCCCTTGACATACTCTATGTCAAAGTCGAATGCATGTACCTTCATCACCCATTTCTATTGGCACTCACTGAGGTCCTTCTTCTCAAGGAAATACTTCAAACTGTTGTGATCGGTCTTGACCATGAATTTGTTGCCCACCAAATATTGTCTGAACTTGGTCAAGGCATGCATGATTGCCAACATTTCCTTTTCATAAATGGAGTACAACCTCTCAGGTTGACTAAGCTTTTGGCTCTCGAATACAATGGGGTGTCCTCCCTGCATAAAAAATACACTGATTCCTTCGCCGGATGCGTCACACTCTAGTACAAATGGCAGGGTGAAGTCTGGTAGTGCCAACACTGGACAAGTGCCCATGACTTCCTTCATGTGATCAAAGGGTTCCTGTGATTTCTCGGTTCATATGAAGGCCCCATGCTTGGTAAGATCTGTCAGTGGTTCTCCAAGCTGAGAAAAACCCAGGATGAACCACTTGTAATAGTTTCATAGCCCGAAGAAGCTCCTCAATTCTGTCACATTCTTGGGCATCGGCCAATCCAGAATGGCCCTAATCTTCTTTTGGTGCACCTATACCCCCTTTTCACTGATGATGTGGCCTAAGTAAAGCATCTTTGTCATACCGAACTCGCACTTGGACTGTTTGGCATATAATGACTGTGCCTCCATGATGCTTAATACCTCATCCAGGTGCCTCATATGCTCTTGCCATGACCGGCTATAGATCAATATGTCGTCGAAGAAAACCAAGACTGATTTCCTTAACTGATCCCTGAATATATGGTTCATGAAAGACTGGAATATAGCGGGTGCATTGGTTATCCCAAATGGAATAACCAGGAACTCGAAGTGTCCAAAATGACATCGAAAGGTCGTCTTCTCTATGTCTTACTCTCGTATGTTAATCTAATGATATCCAGATCGTAGATCAATTTTTGAGAAGAAAATTGCCCCATGCAGTTCATCCATCAACTCGTCAATGCGTGGGATAGGGTATCGGTTCTTGATGGTTTTCTTGTTCAAGGCTCGGTAATCAATGCACATCCTCATGGTGCCATCCTTCTTCAGAACCAAGACAACTGAAGAAGCAAATTGGTTGTTGCTCGGTCTGATGTGTCCCATCGCCAACAATTCCTTGATTTCCTTATCTATCTCATCCTTGAACCTCCTAGGATGACGATAAGGGGGGGTGATCATAGTTTTGGCCCCCTCCTCCAACTCAATGGTGTGCTCAAACCCCCTGTTAGGTGGTCTCCCTGGTGGAATTTCCTCAAAGACCTGTTGATGTCATCCCAATAAATTCTTGATCTTTGTATGGTATTGTTGTCGACCTTCTGAATCCTTCTGAGTAGTGATCAAGCATTCTGCGACATATGCTACCTCCCCATGTCTAAATATCATCTCCATCCTCTTGGATGAAACTGTCATGGGTGCTCCTGTCGACATACCTCTTAGAACAACCTTCTTCCCATCCTGATCTCTAAATCCCATTTCCAATGTTTGGTAGTTGGTAGTGATTTTTCCCAAGGTAATCATCCACTAAACTCCTAACACCACATCTGTGTCTAATAGGTCCACCACATAAAATGTGTCTCTCACTGTGTAGTTGCCTAACTTCATCTCTAAGTTTGAAACTCTGACTAGACACTCCACTGTGTGGCCATCTTCTATCGCAACATCAAACCCCTCAAACTCCTCTGTCTGAAGTGCCCGTCTTGATACTAGTGAAGCATCGATGAAGTTGTGGGTGGCCCCACCATCTATCAGGGATATTTCTCATTGCCCCTGGATAATCCCTCTGATATGGAGGGTACCATACCTGGGAATACCAGAAAGGGTCGCTATGACACCTCGCTTTGTTGGTTTCCTCTTGTTAGCCTGTTCTGGTGGTTGTGGGACTACTGGAGGATGGGCTCTTGCCGGTGTCAGTGGTCTATGGGGAGACTGATCCTCTGCTGGTGCTGACTCCTCCTCTAAACTAGTGGATCCACTATCCTTCTCCTCCTTCTCACTGTCCACACTGTCTGTTGCTACCTCAATATAATAAATCTCTCCCTTGCCCATGCACCTATGGCCTGGGACCCAGGGATCTCTGCAGCTGAAGCAAAGCTTTTTCCTCATAAGCTCTCTCCTAGTCTCATCATCCAACTTCTCCTTGCCCTTCCATTCTCTCTGGAATGGCTTCCTATCTTGATCCCTCTGGGGAAAAAATGGTTTGGAGAAAGTTTTATTCTTTGACATTGAGTCTGCCAGATCGCGAGTGCGAAGGATGGCATCTTGCAAAGTGGGAGGCCTGTATGCCTTCACCCATCCTTTCAAAGGCTCTGTGAGTCCTTCTGTGAACAGCATGATCAGCCTGGGCTCTGATATATCTGTCACTGCCATGGCTACCCACTGAAACTCTGTGATGAACACCTCTGCTGTGCCAGTTTGTCTCAACTAGGCTAGATCCTTGAAGTGTATCTCGGGATCCTTCTTGTCAAACCTATCCATGATCCTATATGTAAACTCCCTATAGGATATGATGCGACTGTGACCCAATGTCACCAGTCCATGGTACCACCACTTATGTGCCTCACCCTCCAAGTGTAAGGTCGCAAAACTAATGGCCTCTGTCTCAGTCATCTGGTTGAGCTTGTAATACGTGTCTAGCTTCTGTACCCAAGCTCTGGTGGTGTATTTGGATGATCCGTTGAAAGAAGGGTTGGTGAGTTTCCCAACTTTTCAGATGAAATCGAGGTTATTCCCCTACTACGGTTGTGGTCCTCCCCTCTGTGGATCTCTGGGGCGGTTCCTAAGTCTGAGTCCACAGTACTCGACTAAGGTCATGTCCCGATGGAAGTCACAACCCAATGTTGCGTACTCCCTCCTATACTCTGCAATGTCGTCAGCATGAGTCGGTGGCCTCTGTGGTATCGGTGGCAGTGCTGCTATTGGGGGTGCCCTCTGAAAACTGGGAAACAAGGGTATGGGAATCCTACTCGCAGAGGTGTATGTGTGAGAGGGTGACTAGGGTCTATTGCCTTCTCTCGAGTTCCCCTGTGCTACATGCGGGACTTGTGTATCTGGGGTGCCCACTCTAGTCAATCTATCAATCACATGTTCCAAGGACTGAGACATGGTCTGTTGACTAGCTGACATATTGTTGATAACCTGCATGAAAGTTGCCTCTATATCTACGGGGGTCCTTGCCACTGCCCTCTAGTTGCTCATATCGGTCTCCTAGCATCCTCTCTTCCTCGTGCTCAGCCTCACATTTTACCCTTCTCTCTGCTTCTCTGTTTTCCTCTTCCTCTTCCTCTGAGCTGGGAGGAAAAGGGGGAAAATCAGGCCTATGCCTTCTTTTTTTATTCTTGTTGTAAGTGACATATTCGCCACCTACGTGTTCACGGCCCTCTGGGTCTTCTACTGCACTAATTGTCTTTAGTCATAGGCTGGTAGGACTAAAGATCTGATACCACTGTAATGTTCCTAACTTGGCTAGTCTAGGAAACACTACTAACATGTGTGTGTAGGATCAAAGGTTTATAGCATATAAATGATCATACAAATAATAAACGCGACAAAGGACTACAAAGTTTGTATTATGATATCTTCGTGGATTACAAAATGGTCAAATGCGGTTGAATAACTGACAATACTCGACTAGATCAACATACAAAGGATATTAGCCGGAATATAAATAAGCAATTGCAGCTGAATAAAATAACAACACTCGGCTAGATCAAAAGACAAAAGGATCTTAGCTGGAATGCAAATAAGCAACTAAAAGATAATACCCAAAATATGGGAGCACTGTGGAATCAATGAAGAATGATGGAAGACCTGGATGATCTTCCCGGTGACTAGGGTCCGTCTTTCAACACCGAAATCAACCAATTGGTTTCTTCCTCCTAGAATACACTAAATTATCTCTCCTGAGATGTGCCTCTTCTCCTCAATGACAAGTCCTAATCTACATAATGATGAATTAGGTCATTGACCCTTCCTTTATAGCTTTCCAAAACCCTAAATCATGCTAAAACCCTAATTTGCTATTGACTTGCAAAACCCTAAATCACTGCTAAAACCCTAATTCACTATTGACTTCTATTTTTATCTCATAATGACTTAAAAGTGCTTTTAACCCTTTTTATCTCAATGTCACTTTCTGAATATAACACCTGTGACTGGAGTGACCTCTAGTAACCCTGTTTACCCCTCTTTAGCCCTGGCTATAGTCTAACAGGGTAGTTTAGACCATCAAGCCTCCTCTTCTGGAGCTCCTATTTGGAAAGGGACATTGCATAAAGGGTACAGGTCGGCCCCACCATAATGTAAAAGATAATTAATATGGTAATTGTTAATTATATTTTGAGTTATTGAGGTCGTCCCTATTGTTCCAATAGACACATCATTTGATGTGATAAGTCTTATATAAATAAAGATGAATCCCCATTGAGGAAACACACTTATCATTGTGTCATCTCATGATTTTTGAAGTTTTGATCTGAAATTATGAGAATTACAGCACCCTCTTGTGTGCTAGGTTTGGTGATGGTGTGGGAGGTCTTTCTCTTGAAGAATATAGCAAAGTATTTGCAAGGTTTTCTTCCCTTGTTGAGAAGGGTTTCCCATGATACTTCTTGTGTTCTTGTTCATGGTTATGCTTCTTGTGATCTTGGTTTGCTGCAGTAGTTATGGTTCAAGTAAAAGTTAAACATAAAATTTAAAGAAAATGAATGAGCCATAGCTCATTGAAAATTCAACAAGCTATGACATCAATGGATGGCTCAATTTCATCATGGATCTCTAAGAGTGTTGAGGGATATTGTGATAGGTTTTCCATAGTTCAACATTGAGCATGAGGAGGTGTGCAGAGGGTGTACTCTTTGGACTTACACCAAGATTGTCTTTCCTAGCAGTGAAAATAGATCAACTGGGGTACTTGATTTGATACACACTGATGTGTGTGGGCCCATGTCATGATTTTCCTTGGGTGGTTGTGAGTACTATGTGACTTTCATTGATGACCACTCTAGGAAGACTTGGATCTATTTCATTGAGACAAAGAGTGAGGTCTTCAAGATTTTAAGGCTCTTATGGAGAACTAGATAGGAAGAAAGATCAAGGCCTTACGGTCGGACAATGGGGGTGAGTATACCTCCACAGAGTTTGTATACTTCTGTACCCAGCAAGGTATCATGAGGAAATTGATTGTTCCTTACTACCCACAACAAAATGGGGTTAGAGAGAGGAATAACAGGGCCATAGTTGGTGCATCGAGATCGATTTTGCATGATCAAGCACTACCATTTTAATTATGGGAAGTGGCTTGTAGTACTATAGTGTATCCAAAGACTAGGAGTCCCCATAGATCTTTGGGGGGGAAGAATCATGAGGAGGCCTTCACTAGTAGTAGGCCTGATGTTGAGTAGTTTCACATATTTGGGTGTTTGACGTTCTCTCATGTCCCTTTTGAGAAGAGGACAAAGTTGGATCCCACTACAGAGAAGGGGTTTTTAGTTGGATATTCAAAGGTCTGTAAGGCCTACCGAATCTATATTCCAACACTGAGAAGAGTGGTTGTGAGGAGAGATGTCATATTCAATGAGGATAGATAATTCACGAGATCTCTAGAGTTGAGAGATAGAGTTGAGGAGGTACCACAGATATAGAGTGATGCATCTCAAGGGACACAACCTCAGGTGTCGAGTACACCAAGTTTAGGGGTGATTGTTCCACCTAGTACAACTATAGGTTCACAGATGCCTTGTATATAGACATGTGGTGCATGAGCTTCAACATATCAGACTACTTTTCATATATCTATAGATGAGATTCAGAGGCACAAGGAGACTTCTTCACAGGAGGTTACTTCAGGGAAGAAGAAACCGATATGGTTTCAGAAGACCCTGAAGGAAGCCAAGGAGTATGCTGGGGAGCCCCAAAGGTTGATGAGAGAGATAAGAGTGCCAAATAAGTTTGGTTCATACCTGGCTATGGTGATGAGCATCATATATTTTGAGCCCACTACTTTTGCAATGGCCGCAGACTAACACGTTTGGAGAGAGGCCATGTAGGAGGAGTATGAATCCATTATGCACAATGATGTGTGGGAGGTGGTTCCTAGGCCTAAAGGGAAGTCAGCAGTGACTTTTAAGTGATTGTATAAGATCAATTATGTTGCAGATGGCAACATAGAGAAACATAAGGATCAATTTTTGGCAAGAGGATTCTCTCAGATTGATGGAATTATTATGAGGAGACATTCGCACCAGTTGCGAGATATAATTCTATCTGGAGTATTATGGCCATTACAATAGAGATGGGTTGGAAGATCCATCAGATGGATTTGAAGACTACATTTTTTAATGGATTCATAGAGGAGGAGGTATACATTGAGCATCCATAGGGGTTCGAGGTGTTGGGGAGAGAATCCCATGTGTGCCTATTGAAAAAGGCATTGTATGGACTAAAGCAAGCTCCTCGAGCTTGGTATTCAAGGATTGAATCCTACTTGCTTCGGATGGGTTTCAAGAAGAGTGAGGCAGATCCAAACCTCTAATACATCATTCGAGGAAAGGACACACTCATTCTCATACTATACGTTGATTATAATTTCATCACTGGAGGGGTACATTTCATAGTTGATTGAAAGAGGGTACTTGCATCATAATTTGAGATGGACATTGGACTGATACACTATTTATTTGGCATGGAGATTTGGAAGGAGGATGGACATGTCTTTCTGGGACAGGGGAAGTATGCATCAGATATTTTGATCATATTTCAAATGGAGGATTGCAGACCCATGTTAAAACCTATGGTCACCAACTGGAAGAATCTTAGTGCTTATGATTCCAAGTTGGTGGATGCCACAAGATACCATCAGTTGATTGTTTCCTTGATGTATCTGGTCAACACTTGATCCATATTTTATGAGAAGAACAAAATCAATACATATCCATATTATTAACAAAAGGACTTAATGAACAAAGATATAGCAAAACTTGGCTTCTATTAATAAATAAATACGTCGAAACTATAAAATGCAGATTGAAACAGGCTTGCTAGATTGGTGGCGACTTATCTATGAGAAGAGATGTGATGGTTGCGCTCATTCACAAGAAGATGAGTACAACGAGGCTCTGAAATATTTTTTACAATAAACATGAATGCCAAAACCCTATACAAAAAAAAACCTAACCCTAGGAGATGAAGCGCTAAGAGTCATGTGGGCACCGTTGGGGTAAGTTGGTAAACTTCCTGGGGTCATAACTTTTGCACACAATGTCCATTTTAGGCGCATGATAGACTGTTGGAAACGTGTATTCGAGGAATACACATTATTCCATTAGAATATAATCTTGTTGATAGTTTGACCGTGGAAATCCCTAAAAATGAGTTTTAGGGCCTCAAAACGACCCCAAAAGTTTAGGACCCAAAAACTAGGAAAACAAAATGCCAAACTAAAAAATTCCCAAGATGAGCCATTTGGAATAGGTGGGTGGCCACCGGTATCTAGTTGGATCAATCCTCCCCCATTAGGAAGAAATGGTCTCCATTGTGTTGAGTTCCCCCATAATATGAGAAACTTTCTACTGAATTTGGCCCTGGGTGAGCCTCTTTCCTTAGTGCATGAGCTTCCCTATTTTGACAACATGATAAAGATAGATCCTCTACTGGCGAGTGCCCTTGATCTATGTGTCCATGATATGATCAGTGGATTCTTGTTCCATGAAGTTAGGGTTGAGATCTATTGGTTTCAACTGTTCTACTATCTCTGAGGTGTCCAATAATGGTGGAAAATATGGCCGAAGGAGATCCACATTGAACATTAGGTGCAAGCCAAGGAATGGGGGAATATTGAGCTCAAAAGAATTGTCACCCACAACCTTGGTGATGGTGTAAGGTACATAGTGGAGTGGATGAATCTTTCGATGGGGCCCTGTAAGGCATTCTTTCTATAAGTGCAACCAAACATTGTCTCCCACCTGAAACTTGTGTGGCACTCGATGTTAATCATGGCACTTCTTGTACTTGGCATTGGATTTCTGTAAAATATCTTGAACCTGTGGGTGGATGTGATGGATCTGCTCAATGAACCGGGTGGATTTGTCAGCTTCAGTTTGAGCATGTTACGAGTCTTCCTGGGTGGCCTCAAGGGGTAGTGCAACATCCATGGGACCCAATGGTTGAAATCCCATCCCCACCTGAAAGGGGTTGTGGTCGGTTGAGTTATGTATGGCTCTATTGTAGCTGTGTTGAACATAGGGAAGACTCTCATTCCATGTGCATGGATGATTGGAATTGTACATGAACAAGATATGCACGATCATCTGGTTGACGACCTCAATTTGGCCATCCGTTTGGGGGTGGAAGGCAGTGGATTTGATGAACTTAGTGTCCAACAATGACCAAAGGCTCGACTAAAATTTGTGGAGGAACCAATTGTCCCAATATGAGATAATGGTTTGTGGTATTCCAAAATGTGCCCACACTCATTCAAAGAAGATCTTGGAAGTGGCCTCCACTGTGATGCTCTTCTTGCAGGCGACCATAATCACCATCTTGGAAAAGTGATCAACAAACACTAAAACACAATCATTTCCCCGCTTGCTAGATAGAAGGATCGACATGTAGTACATTGAGATGGATTCCCACGGCCCATCAGGAGTAGGAAGAGGTGTGTATATGCCTTGTTTCTTAGTGGCTTGTTTGGAAATAGCATAGGTAGTGCAGGACCTGATATACTTGCTAACATCTTGTCAAAGTTTCAACTAGTAGAAATGTTGCTACAACACTGCCACTGTCTTTTCTATGACGAAGTGTCTTTCCACCCGACTATAGTGGGCTTCCAAAATCATCTTTGCTCACTCACTTGATGGAATGTAGAGATGGCCCAAACGACACAACAACCCATCTTGAAGATGGAAATTAGTGACACCTATGTTTGTGCCCAACATTTGGTAGGTGGTGGAGAAGTCAGGGTCTTTCTCATAGAGTTGGGGCCATCCAAAGGTCTCGTGGCCTCAAGAGTCTAGCACCATGGTGAGTGACTCGACTGGAGGTCAGTTGAGGAAATCAAAAACATGGTTGGTACTTCCTGTCTTATACTTTATTTTGAGGTGGAATTGCTACAAGTATGTGGACCACTTAGTCATTCTGCAATTTTCCTTGTGTCTGCATGAACTACAATGACTTATGATCAATGTGGATGATTGCTCCTTCTCGAGAATGTAATGACTCCATTGGTGGTAGGATTTCACAATGGAGTACATTTATTTTTCATAAATAGGGTACTTACATATGGCATCTCATAGTGTCTCACTATGATATGCCACGGGGTGGCCATGCTGAGTGAGAACAGTGCCCACAACATAGTTTGAATTATTTGTCTCAATCTCAAAGGGATGTTGCAGGTCGGGTAATGAAAGCACTAGGGATGAGAAAAAGTGTTGCTTCAAATCATAGAATTCTTGTTGTTGGGACAAGCCCCACACAAACTTTACCTTACCACCACCAATAGTTACTTGTTTGAGGGCCCATGCAATATGGAAGAATCCCAACACTAACCTGCGATAGAAATTGGAAAGGACTAAGAAGCTCCGAAGCTCAGTGAGTGTGGTTGGGGTTGCCCAATCATGGATGACCTGGATTTGTTAATATTATGGTAGCTGCGGGAGGTATTTACCTCCACGTGTGAACCTGACAAGAATAGAAGACTCTGGAAAGCAAGAGAAAACCCTATTGAGTTGGCTAATAACCCTAGAAGTATTTTCGACTCAAGAAGATAATTTATATTAGGTTATTAGCCTCCAAGAGAAGAAGTCGACTAGAAATAATAATAATATACTGAACAGACACATATCCAGAAGGAGAAGTTGGCCCCAACAAATCTGGCAGAACCAGTATAAATACAGGGTGCCAGTTCTCATTTTGACACATCTCAGAATCGCAGACAACAATTGGTGTGCACTGCAGTTCCCAGTTAGGTGTGCACGTGTGGAGGAGAGCTGCAGGTGCAGTTGCTACAGCTAGCAGTTTCAGTGTTGGCTTGGACTATCTCTTGGCTAGGGTTTGGACTATCTGATCAGCTATTTTTGGTGCACTATCCTTGGAGGAAGATGCGCTACACCTTGTTTGGATATCTAGCCTAGGGTTTTCTTCTGGAGTAATTCTCAGTCAAGGTTAAGGTGCTCGGAGGGTGGCTTCGGCCTATGGTTGGGTGATGAGGGTATCGTCAATGGTAAAACGAGCACACATTCTTCTATATTCTAACAGGTTATGGGCCCACACCTCCTTCATTCAGTCTAAACATTGGAAGGAAACATAGCCACTAGGATATTGAGCTCGTTGAGGAACTACCGCTAGGGTTACTAGCAAAAGCAGCTCCCAAGACACTACCACTAGGGTTACTAGCAGGAGCAGTTGCAGAAACCCTAAACCTCTTGTTGAAGCACATTAAGTGAAGAGATTGACCTAATCTATGGATAGATCAGTGCACCCTATCCTATCGCATCTCCTGATACTCTCAGCAAGCCAAGATGTGAAGTTTGAATTTCTGGTCAAATCTAGGGTTTGACCAAGTCAAGCAGCCATGACTAACTCTATGAAGTCTGAGAACAAGTTAGATGGAGCCTCTAACTTCAGAGTGTGGAAGACAAGGATTGACCTCATCCTTGACAAGAATAAAGTATTGGATATCATGAAAGGAAAGATCGTGAAGCCAGAGTTTGAAGAAGGAGAAGAGAAGGAACTGCAGAATGTTGCAGCTATGGAGAAGTTCAAAGATGTTGACATCAATGCCATGAGTATCATAGTGGATTCCATAAAAGACCACTTGATACCCTACATATCCCATCTTGACTCATCGAAGAATATGTACAATGCCCTAACAAATCTCTTCTCAGTGAGAAACATTGGACAAGTTATGAGTCTGAAGAATGAGCTCTGTGACATGAAGATGAATGATGATGACAGCATAACATCATACTTTGTAAGAATCTCCTAGTTAAGAGATCAACTACAAGATATTGAAGAGAAAACTTTAGAGAAGGAATTGGTGAACATAATACTCAATGGTCTTCCCAAGACATGGGATGCATTTGCCGCAAGCATGAACACAAGGAAGGAGTACCCGACATTTGAAGAACTTTGGACTTGTTGTGCTCAAGAAGAATCAGGGATCAATGCAAAAGAGAAACCCCAAAATAAGTACGATGATCAAGCCTTCACAACAAGATTCAAGAACTTCAGGAACAAAAGAAAGTTTGGTTTAAGGAGGAAGCCAAATCAAGAGAAAGACATTTCAAAAGTACAATGCTTCAACTGTCAAAAGTATGGTCACTACAAGAATCAGTGTCCTGAGCTAAAGAAAAGGAAGGATAAAAACGAAGCATCGATTGTCGAAGAAAAGGAACCTACAAATAAGACTAAGAAGGATGGAAGAGACTTCTTCTTCTTCTAAAAAAAGGTAACAACACTCTTCTTATTCCTTGTACATATCTTGTTTGCATCGTCTCTGTACATATCTTGTATATATATCTCTTGGAAGATAATGTGTTCCAAGAAGAACTATACCTATGAAAGAACAAACAAGATGGAAATGGATATCATTAGATAATACACATAAAAGGATGAAATACAAATCATGTGAAAGCTATTAAGCCGAATCAATCATGAAAGGACTGAGAAGAAGCAAAGATAGAAAGAAGTCAACAACCAAGAGGAAATTGGAAAAAGACTTATGACGTTTTGTAGAAGGTAACAAGACGGAAGCGTGGACTCTGTTAGACGGAGGGAGCCGAGTATATGCACTCCTACATGAAGCAAGGGTTAGGAGGGAGCTAATCCTATGATCCATTAAAGATTCCCTATAACATCAAGATGATTACTCAGTAGATCAGATCTCATGATGACAGAAGAAGTACCACATGGATATGTTCCAGTTTTCCAACTATGATATACTCTATTGTTCAGATCTACATGAATCCTTCACAGTGTTCCAGACTAAAGTACAAAAAAAATCAAGCATTACATTAGCCATGATGAAGTCCAGAAAGGAGAAAATGATCTCTCCAATACATATCTCCATAGATGAGCAGATAAATAGACATTTTGGTAAAGCTTCTATCTAAGATGAAAGAGTTTGCGTACTCAAGCTGGAGCTCATGGAAACAACTTCCTTCTTATTGAAAAAGGAAGAAATGATTCTCCAAGTTAGGAGGGAGCACTGAAAACATTATTGAAAACATTCATTCTTTAAAATTGAAAAATAG
>ML786577.1:265086-280621 GCA_009831015.1 Picea engelmannii | reverse complement strand
GAAAATAACTGATGCTTAATTATTACAGAAAAATGGGCACAAGTTATGTTTAATGATTACAGAAAAATGGGCATCAGACACCAGCAAATTGTACTGGTAGAAAACGACATCAGATCATAATGTCGATACAAACAAAACCAACTATATGCAACAGTACTACTCACACAACTGTAACTAGCTGACCTACACTCACATTGGCAGATCAGCTAGGTTACAAAACACACAGTAATAATAATGCAATATAGGATTTATCTACCCAACACAGTCCTTACATCTTATTTCTCCAATTCAGAATGTTGAGATTTATCAAATCTCTGAAAAATGCTGCATAAACCCATTATAAATCTTGGGGAAAAATGCTGCATAAACCCATTATAAATCTTGGGGAAAAATCATGCATGCCCGGTTACGGAATACTTCCCCTTGGCCAAATTCAGAACACCCTAAGAGGGTTTGCATTGAAGCCAGTTTCTGAGTCGCTTTGTGCTTTCACCAAATAGGCAATATCGAACTGAGCTGTGTACTTATATTTTGGTTTTGCAGGTTCTATTGTTGTCAGGGGAGGTTGATTTAGATATGCATAGTTGCTCTTAGTCCACCTGCAAACGAAGTTATTGGATTAATTTATACACAATAATCAAATTTTAAAATGCAGTTTCGATAACAGTTAGATTTTATGCAACTTCAGTCATTTTGATATTTTTCTCTTTTCAACTATGGAAATAACATTTTAAAGAAATCTAAATAATCTCTTACTTTTCTTAAAATCTAATAAACTAATTTTGATATCAACGTAGATCAACTATAATCTTCATCAATATTTTTGTATTTAGAAAGAAAAGACTTTTTTTACCTAAATCTATTAAGATGAAGATCCTAGTTATCTGAATTTCCAATCTATAACCCTTCAGAAAAAGGCACAATATTCTGAACTTTTAAACCACCAATACTCAATGAATAACTATTTGAAGGAAAAAAACAAAAAAGACAGAAAGCACAATAGATTTTAAAACAGAAAAGACAGAAATCATGATAGATTTTTTACCAGTCCTTTATACCGATTCTCGTTTCCTCATCCTTATCGCTTGTGTTCTTCATCTGGGGCTTTTCATCCTCGGCTAATGAATCTTCAAATCGCTTATAATCTTCAGCCTGTGAATGCCATTCATTCCAACAAAGAACAGAAAGAATTTAAAGACCTTCGCTTACAGATTCCTGGAACAAACTTGCCATGAAATTTCACTAGCTTACAGTGAAAGTTCGAGCTTTGATACGCGCTGCGGATTTGAATGCAGACAAGAGATGCTCCTCCTCTATTATGCGCTTCGCTCGCCAGTAATTTGCTATTTCCTCCCTGGTCATCGAATTGTTGAAGTGAAGCCTCACTGCACGCAGCTTATAAAAAACTCAAGACCAGTCAGCGCTTATGAGAACAGAATCGAAATCTTCAATTTGTGAAGAGATGATATGTTACCTTGCTTTGCATCACGAATTGGAGAATCCCATCCAGCCATTAGAGAACCCATTGGCCGCCTTCAACTGATCTGCCAAGGTCGAGAATGATTCCCAGACTTATCGAACCTCGCTGGTCTGATCGAATTCAAATGCTATGGTCAGGGAGAGGGAGATTTTGAGAAGAAAAGAAGTCGAAGAGAACCGCATAGAATAATGCCAACTAGTCGGGAATTAAGTTAAATGTATTCCATGTATTATTTTTTCTCAACTAACGTTCCAAATTCAGAGAATTTCAAACCAACCTTTCAACCTTCACCACATAATTGTATTGTAGTAGCAGGTGGGTCTATCCACGCCTTTAGCATGCAACTAAATAACAATAAGAATTGTTGTGGAAAATTTATCACACCAACTGTTCAAAGTCCACACACCATTACAAGAGACCAAACCTACTCTTCAAATTCCATACAAAAATCTGAGCTACCCACTTCTCATCACGAGTTCATAATACTCTCTAGTAACTACCCATGGATAAGGGTCACATGGCTTAATTTAATTTTTTGAGTGTGGAACCTGGGAACCACCCATAGAATTTAGTATGGGTTCAAACATTCATATCTCCTTTAGATAACACTTGCATTACAAAATGTGAAACTGAGTGTATATAAGGTGGGTAAAGCTTTTAGAATTTGTGAGATTCATAACTTCTTTAGATAACATTTGCATTACAAAATGTAATGTGTACTCAGTGTATATAAGGTTGTAAAGATGTTAGAATTTGTCAAATTCTTTTAAAGGTGTTAGAATTTGTGAAATTCTCTTAAAATGTAATTTAAAATAGTTAATTTCAAATTTCAAATTATTTTGAAACTTAAAGGTAATATAACAATTCTTTTGTGTCATTGTAACTTCTTAATTTAAGATAAATCAATGGTACTTTAAAACTTATTTCATTTATGTCATTGTAACTTCTTAATTTAAGATAAACCAATTACACTTTAAAAATTATTTGATAGTTTGAATGTGATGGATGTATGATTATTGCTATTAATATTTATTTTATTAAATTTAAAATGCTAATTGTTATAAGTTATTCTACATAGGTGAAAGGATTATGTTTCTTTAAGGATTGAGTTGTGAGATTGATTAAGTGTGAATATGTTTAATAAACAATTAAGTTTCAACAAAAATATATTTTCTTTGTTTATGTGATATGTTTTAGAGTGTTTGAAGTTGATTTTTTTTACATAAGTTAGGTATACTTTGTCTAATAAACTAAAAATAATTAATGTAAAGTCAACAACTAATTAAACTATTAGATTGTTTTTAATAATTTAATAAATAAAATATTTAATAATATGATTTAATTAAAATTTATTAAATAGATTTTAAAACTCAAAGGTAATAGAACAATTCTTTTATGTCACTGTAACTTTGTAATTTAAGATAAATTAATGTTACTTCAAAACTTATTTGATAGTTTGAATAGGAAGAAAGTATGATTATGTGAAAGGATTATGTTTCTTTATGAAAGATAAGGTTATGAATTTTATTAAGTGTGGATATGTTTAATAAACAATTAAGTTTCAACAAAAATATATTTTCTATGTTTATGTGATATGTTTGAGTGTTTGAAGTGGTTTTTTTTTACATAAGTTAGGTATACTTTGTCTAGTAAACTAAAAACAATTATGTAAGGTCAACAACTAATTAAACTATTAGGTTGTTTTTAATAGTTTACTAAATAAAATAGTTAATAATATGATTTAATTAAAAATTATTAAATAGATTTTAAAACTCTAAGGTAATAGAACAATTCTTTTATGACATTGTAACTTTGTAATTTAAGATAAATTAATGGTACTTGAAAACTTATTTGATAGTATGAATGGGAAGAAAGTATGATTATGTGAAAGGATTATGTTTATTTAAGAAGGATAAGGTTATGAAATTGATTAAGTGTGGATATGTTTAATAAACAATTAAGTTTCAACAAAAATATATTTTCTATGTTTATGTGATATGTTTTAGAGTGTTTGAAGTTGATTTTTTTTTACATAAGTTAGGTATATTTTGTCTAGTAAACTAAAAACAATTAATCTAAGGTCAACAATTAATTAAACTATTAAGTTGTTTTTAATAGTTTACTAAATAAAATATTTAATAATATGATTTAATTAAAATTTATTAAATAGATTTAAAAACTCAAAGGTAATAGAACAATTCTTTTATGACATTGTAACTTTGTAATTTAAGATAAATTAATGGTACTTGAAAATTTATTTGATAGTTTGAATGGGAAGAAAGTATGATTATGTGAAAGGATTATGTTTCTTTATGAAGGATAAGGTTATGAAATTGATTAAGTGTGGATATGTTTAATAAACAATTAAGTTTCAACAAAAATATATTTTCTATGTTTATGTGATATGTTTTAGAGTGTTTGAAGTTGATTTTTTTTTACAAAAGTTAGGTATACTTTGTCTAGTAAACTAAAAACAATTAATGTAAGGTCAACAACTAATTAAACTATTAGGTTGTTTTTAATAATTTACTAATAGATTTTAAAACTCAAAGGTAATAGAACAGTTCTTTTATGACATTGTAACTTTGTAATTTAAGATAAATTAATGGTACTTGAAAACTTATTTGATAGTTTGAATGGGAAGAAAGTATGATTATGTGTGTTATCCCCGATTTCTAGGGATAACTAGGAGATCATGTCTTGAGGCCCACAGGTCCTAGACATGGAGTACCGAGAGCAGGATTGACCCGAGCATGGCCCTAAAGGGCCCATCCTTTTCTTCTTTCATCAGATTTGTCTTATTAGCAACAACAACATCCATCACCATTGACTTGGTCTTGTATCGGAGAAGGCTCTTGCTCCATGAGGTAATTGGTCCAGGTATCATGGTATGTGTCACTTTTGATCATTATAACCTTTGGATATATGCATTTGACTCCATTTATCTCTGACAACTGCTTGGATCTTACATTAACCCACTTGACCATGATTGGGGAGATTGATAGGGTGTCCTAGCAAGCCTGTACACATGGGTTTTGGTTTGCCACTGGGGAGGATTTCTGAAGATCCATCGTCCGCTCCCATCATACCACCACTTTTTCATCTTATCTCCCGCTCATTTATCCCATTCCCTTGGTCTGGGCATTGGATTGACCTATTTGTAGGGTTGCACCTTATCTTGTGGGAAGAAGGGGCTAAAGGCCCAAAAGGTAAAAGCAGCTGGTAAAAGATAAAATCCTAGAAATAAAACCTCGAGATGCCTCGCCCAGGGATCCTCGAGAAGGCAATAAAAGACCTCTTAGTAAGAAACAAGAGGGACCCAGAAAATAACAAATAAGACCTAGCCAAGAGGATAGGGGGTCTCATCACGAGCCAACCTATTAAGTTCATGGGTACATAACAGTATGACATTGCCGCCATCTGGTTACCATGCCAGGGCAGTCACCTTTGGTTGCATGGCTAAGGGAAAAGGGGTCTCATCACAAGCCATCCTTCTCATCTCTGTGAAAGTATTTGTGGGTAACACTGTTAGTTCTGGTCACCATGTCAAGGCAGTGTCCTCCGATTAGACCTTGAATAAAAAGAAAAAGAAGAAGAAAAAGAAAATAAAGAAAGAATAAAGGCAAGAACGGGCTTGGAAAAAATTGCATCCATGACGGGTGCAACTCACCTTCTACAAAGGCACCCACAGATAACATTATGCGTCCCTGTCTCTCACTCTACCCACTTGTCTGGACATCCCCTAGCCACATCACCTCGTTTACATGGCTTGAATGAAACCTTCATGGGAACTTCCCATCTCTTGTGGATACTAGCCAAATAGGATGTCTTTTCCTTTTCTTCGATCTTGTATTGTGGTTTTTTGTAATGTCTTTAAGTTGTTGAAGGATATATCATGGTTTGTATGCATATGTTTGATAATATTAATGATGAAATGTGATTGACATTGCTATGATCCCTGTGACTAATGATCCCATGGAGGGTGTAGTTTTTGATGTGCAGGACCATGCCTGACGAACAAGTGCCACTTGGACTGGTACACATGGGAAGATGATTAGTTCGGACCTCCATGGGGTTGAAGAGCCCATCAGATGGTTGTTGAGACCCCGTCAGAGGGGAAGAGATAGGACAATGTTTGACTGAGGTTTTTCACTAGAGAAGAAGAGGACGTTTCACCAGAGGCACTTTGGCAAAGCCCGACCTAGGGAGAATGACCCCTTTTCAGTGGAACGTTGGCCTTGGAAGGATCATAGCGTCCCCATCCTTACCATGATGTCATCCAGCTTCATGGTCATTCTTGGAGGTAGACTGGGCAGCAGTGGCACGTGTGGCATGTTGGAGAAGCCCCTGGGGGGCTAATGTTTTGCTCATGGATGTCTCATGTGCCCTAAAAGGTGCTAGCACCTCCCTTGGAGGGGATTTTACCTTTATTATAGCTCAATTAGGGTTTTAGTTTTACAATTTAATGTAAAATCAATATTCTGGTCTTGTCGACCATTTTTATGACCTAAAATTAATTAAGGTCATTGATACACTGTATATTGAGGGTTTTTACTCTCATTTTGACATAACTCATCACTCACTCTCCTAGTGAGGTCTGATTTTTATGCCCTATTAGGGTTATTGGCTGATTTGAGGAAGGTGCACTTGTTTGAGAAAGAGATTTTTGGCAATTTATGGTGTTTTTCTTGAAGGAAGGTTTACAACTAGGGTTTGCATGCTATTTTCTTGATGATTTGTAAGTATTTTTTTGCAAAACTTCTTGATTGAATGGTTGTAGTTTAAATTTCTTGCATCTATTTATAAATATTGATGAATCAAAACCCTAGTGGACAAACACACAAGTAGGTCGTTGTCTCATGTCCCCTGATAGAAAAACCTTTTAGCCATTGAAGAAGAAGAAGAGAGCCTAGTCATTGCTACACTCTTTCTTTCTTCTTCCCTTAAGCTAGACGTACCTTTAAACTTCAAGAGGAAGAGGACGTCTCAGGCCTAGGTTATCTACACCTAGGGCTGTTTTTATTTTAGGGTTTGATGAAAGAGCCTTGCCTTAGCAACACTCTCCCTCTTTAAACTCTCTTGTCTTGATTTTACTTGTCTTTGAGCTGGCTGTTTTTCGGGAAGGAGGAGAGAGCACGAGGCCTTGCTTAAGAAACACCGAAGTGAGCCTCTCTCCCCTAGGGTTCTGTCTTTAAGGTCATGCTGTTGCAGCACCTTGAAACATTTCCCTCTTGTCCGTTGAATCTCATCCCCTTCAACTTGTGCGTCCTTCACCTTTTGACTCCATAACCCTTAGGCACTGATATTTAGCCTCCAATGTTGAAGTGAAAGTGATTGAAACAACTCTCAAAACCTCTTATAAATTGAAACTCTAACTAACTACTAACCCTAAAAAGCTGACATCATCCTTGGTTATTTCATATTGACGCAACAAATTTCATTCATTAAGCAATTGGATGGTGTTTAAAGCATTTATTGAATGAGTGATTGATTGGATATATTGATTGTTATCTCATCTTGATATTTATTGGTGAAGTAACATTATTTCATTGCTATATTAACAAACATTGACTTCGTCAATATTTATTGTTGCAATTGCTTATACATTGATATCAAATAGTCTATTGAAGTACTAAACCATTGAATCATAGCTTGCATATATATATATATATATATATATATATATATATATATATTGGTTTGCTTCGTCTCGGGCAGGTGTTCTTCTTTGGGCCTACACTTCATTATTGGTTATTTAGCCGGACTATCTGTTTTGGTGGTGACCTGTAAAGAGGGAACTTTACTTTGAACTTTAAACCTTTGCCTCTTCAAAACTCTAGGTTACCGGGGACGTCTCCCCTGGGCCTAACCTCCCTAAAGAGAAAGAACCTCCCCATCGTGGTGACATTGGGTGGGATAGGTTCCTGTTACGCCAGTTTGGCCTTCTACTTTATAGCCACTTGACCTAGCTACAAACTATGCGATAACATTTTGGCGCCGTTGTCGGGGAAGACTGAGTCAATTCTCCTCAAACGACAAATCTTTTCGGTAAGCCTTGCCTCAGAGACCTTTTCTTACAAGCTTACCTGACGACTCCACTAGGGTGTTTTTCCCCTTTTCTTTGATAGTTTCAAGCAAATTATCTAGCGACTCCACCAATGATGACCCATAGTGGGCGACAATATTCAAATCCCTCTACTGTGGCCACGGTCACCTTGACGAGCTCTGCACCCTCGATTAATCCTCACAAATGGTCTCACCCAGATATTTTTAGTTGTTTCAACCTAAGTAACATCCAAGGAGGGTTGCATGACTTACCCAAGGATGCAGGTTCTTGGCTACCACTTTTCTCAAGAAAAGTTGTCCCTGGAAACTCACATTGGGCCCAGTTTTGTGATAGTTTTGAATTTCATTTGGCTGGTCAGGAACACCCTGATGTCTTTATGGGACTTTTTGCAAGTTCCCTTGTAGAGATGCTAAAGTTTGGATTGATAGTTGCCCGAAAGGAAGCATTAAAAACCCTGAAGAACTACAAAGGGCCTTTAGAATAAGGTGGTGCAATAGTGAACATTGACAAGATTTTTTTTCTCAATACCTTAGCATTTGCAAAGGATCCTGTGAGAGTGTTAGAGAGTTCAGTGATAGGTTCAACCTTCTCCTCAAAAAGTTTCGATCAAAGGTAGGCTCAGAACAAGCTATCCTCGATCATTTCTTATTCTCCTTGGAAGGAGTCTTACAATTCACCCTCAAGGACCGATCACCTACAACTTTAGAGGAAGCACAAGACCTAGCCTTTCAGATTGAGAAAAACCTTGTGTTCGAAGATTACATTCATCAGATGGACCTTTCACAAACTGTTGACCTATGGGATCCTAGTAATAAGCTTGTCATGGAACCTGAGCCTCCAAGAATCCTCCAAGTCGAACTTATTCCCACTAAAAGAAAATGGATCCTTTCCCATGAAAGCATTACCTCTTCCCAAGAACTTCCTTTGGAAAAGGTCCCTCCTGAGAACGAGATTGAAATTTTCCTACCTGAAAACGTTGAGAAGAATCCTCCAGAAGATTTCTCTCTTTTTATCCACCAGGTAGGACACCCTTTCTCCAAAAATGGTGAGTTCACACCTTTCTATGTCACTCTCCGAGTCAAAGACTCCCTCCTCCACAATTGTCTCCTGCACCCAAGTGCCACAACCAACATAATGACATAAGAAGTTATGTATCAATTAGGTCTGAGCCTCTCACAAACAAATACCAGAGGTGACTTTACAAAAGGAGTCATTAACAACCTCGAGGTGGCCTTTGACTCCTACCCCAGTGCTCCCTTCTTGATAAATGTGGTCATCGTAGATGCTGTAAATAATTTGGGCATTATTATTCACAAATGTCTCATAGAGCACTTGGATGGAAGTATTCATAAACAACAGTCCAAAGCAACTATCCCTCATCCTGAAGGGGGATTCTTCATCATCTACAATGAACCTCTCATTGGCTCTCCAGTTGAAACCTTTGATGAGCCAAGTGACCAACTCTTATGTATCGATAACGACCTCAATAATTGGTTTATCCAAGAAGGGAAGTTAGATGTGGATGCCATTGAAGAAACTGAAGGAATCTTGACCTTAGAGTTCGATGGATCACACTCAAACTCTGGATCAGGCACTGGAGTAGTTTTAACAGCCCCTTCCAGTGAAGTCTTTTACCATTCATATAGGCTAGAATTCCAGTGCACCAACAACATTGCCGAATATGTGGCCTTGATTCTAGGTCTCAATTTAGCAATTGACAAAGGTGTTACACTCCTAAAAGTAAAAGGAGACTCAGACCTCATTGTATCGCAAGTTTTGCTGAGATTCACCACTAAAAATGAAAAGTTGAAAAGGTACCAAGACGTGGCTCAAACCCTTTCAAAATACTTCAGAATAGTGTCAATTGAAGTCGTTCCTCGAGAAGAAAACCATGTGGCTGATGATTTGGATATCTCTTCTTCTACCTTACAACCGTGTGAGGGACCTCTTCAGGACCTATGCAATATGGAGGTTCTTTTTAGGCCTCTGGTTCCCGATAATTTGGAACATTGGCAAGTTTTCGAGGATGATGATCAAATTATCAGATTCATGGAGAACAACAAAGAGTTCACCGATTCACAAGTTGCTTTCCTAGCCAATTCTATGGACCTGGAAGTCATTAACCTAGAAAGCAATACCTTGTGAAAGGGTTGTGTTCCCCTAGAAAACCTTTTTGACAGGAACGATGTTTTTAAAGGAAAAAGGCCCAACAAACAAGCTGAAGAAGCCCTGGAATTCAATATCGATACAGAAATAGACCCAAGGATGGTCAAAATAGGAAAGGGCACCACTGAGAAAGAAAGGAAGGAAATACTAGTGCTCATCAAAGAATTCATAGATACCTTTGCTTGGAACTATGATGATTTGAAAGCCTATAGGGGGGATGTCATCCAACACGCCATACCCTTGGTAGAAGGGGCCAAACCTTTCCGATAAAAGCTGAGGCATATCAACCCGAAGTTGGTGAGCCAAATATAGAAACAGCTCCAAAAGATGGTTGATGTTGGTATCATAGCCCCTATCAGGTATTCTTCTTGGATGTCAAACTTGGTGGTTGTTCGAAAGAAGACTAGTGACATATGCCTGTGTGTCGACTTCCTCAACCTCAACCAATTGTCATTAAAAGACAATTATCCCCTCCCAAACATGGAACATTTACTTCAACGAGTTATAGGGGAAGGGATGATGTATGTGCTAGATGGGTTCTCAGGGTACAACCAAGTCTTGCTCAAAAGAGAAGACCAACTCAAAACTTCATTCACTATGCCTTGGGGAAATTTTATGTACTTAAGGATGTTGTTTGGTCTTATGAACGCTGGTGCTACCTTTGAGAGGGAAATGGACTTTGCCTTCAGATACCTCATACAAAAAATCATAGAAATTTACCAAGATGACCTTACAGTCGTGTCTAAAGATAGGAAAGACCATCTCTCTCATCTCAGGATTGTTTTTGAGCGATGTCGAAAGTATGGTATCTTGCTGAATCCTAAGAAGTCTGTCTTTGGGATTGATGAAGGAAATTTGTTAGGACATGTGGCCTCACAAGGAGGAGTCTCCATTGATCCCGAAAGAGTCTAATTGATAAAGGACATTCTCCCCTTGGCCAACAAAAAATTTTTGCAATCCTTTCTCAGAAAAATCAACTTCATTCGTAGATTCGTACCAAACTTTGCCGAGAGGATAAAGCCTTTAAGTGTTTTTCTCAAAAAGGATGTTGCTTTTAGATGGGGTGAAGAAACCAACAAATCCTTTGAAGATATCAAAAATGTTATCTCTCGAGCTCCCGTATTGATTATCCTTGATTTCTCATGAGACTTCATAATATTCTCATTCGCATCCCATGATACTATTGTAGGTGTTCTGATGCAAAAGGATGTTGATGATTATGAAAACCCAGTGGCCTTCATGAGAAAGGTCCTGAGAGACTCCGATTTAAATTACTCCATCACCGAGAAACAAGCCTATGCCTTGGTCAAGTCCCTCAAACACTTTAGGAACTACATCGGTTACAATAAAATCAAGGCTTATGTCCCATACCTAGCTGTGAAGGACGTCGTATCGCAACAAGATTTCATGGGTACTTGAGGAAAGTGGGTTTCCAAGATCCAGGAGTATGACTTAGAAATAAAACCCACCAAAATAATAAAGGGACAAGGTTTATCCCAAATTCTAACCGAGAGCAACCAAGAAGCCATACAGATGGGTGATAATGAGCAAGTAAACGTGATGATCAACGAATTAGAACATGATGAGTGGTATTCCAATATTGTTTACTATCTAAAGAAATTGTCTTGCCCTAATCACTTAGTGGACTACAAAACAAGGGCTTTGAGATTGAAGGCTATGAAATACTGCTTGACTGAAGATGGACTTGGATGGAGAAATCCTGATGGGGTTATATTTAGATGTGTGAACAAAGAAGAGGCGAAGAAGATACTGGAAGAATTACACTCTGGGTATTGTGGTGGACATTTTGCAACTCATACTACTCCCCACAATATTTTGAGGGCTGGTTATTATTGGCCAACACTTTTTTCGGACACCCACCAGCATGTCCGATCTTGCCAACCTTTCCAGTACTTCTCTGGAAAACCAAAACTCCCAGCACAACCCTTGAAACTGGTAGTAGTAGAGGCACCCTTTCAGCAGTGGGGGTTGGACTTTGTTGGTGAATTCAAAGACAATTCAAGTAATGGCTACCGGTGGATCCTAACAGCTACAGACTATTTCACTAGATGGGTCGAATCTATTCCTACAAAGAAGGCCACCGAGGAAGTAGTCATGAATTTTCTGGAAGACTGAATCATAACTAGGTTTGATGCCCCTTCCAATATCACTACAGATAATGCCAAAGATTTTAGCTCTTATGCCCTGGCAGAATTTTGTTTCAAATATGGCATTATCCTATCCCATTCCTCCAACTATTACCCACAAGGAAACGGATTAACAGAATCAACCAATAAGAACCTCATGAATATTTTGAAGAAGGTTGTTGGGGAGAATAAAAAGTCCTAGGATAGAAAAATAAAATATGCGGTATGGGCAGACTGAATAACAACAAAAACTTCCACAGGAAAAACTCCTTTTGAACTGGTATATGGACTAGAAGCGAAACTTCCTATGAACCTCCAAATTCCTATCCTCCGTTTCACTCAACAATACACTATGGATGCAGAAGTAATCCAAGGAAGGATCAATCAACTAACGGAGCTAGACGAGACAAGGAGGAGTGCCTTTGGTCAGATGGAAAGAAATCAAGAAAAGATAAAGAGCACTTTTGACCATAAAGCCAAGGAAAGAAACTTCGCCAAAGGAGATCTTGTGTTACTATGGGATAAGAGAAGGGAAAAACCTGGTATGCACAAGAAGTTCGACAGTTTGTGGGGAGGTCCTTATAAAATCACGAGTTGTGCAGGTATGAACTCTTTCAACTTAGAGACCATGGAGGGAGAAGTCCTGAAGCTGTCAGTAAACGCTTTACATATCAAGTGTTACTACCCACCAGAGACTTGACATCACAGGTAAGTACATGTAAGTAGGCATTCTTCATGTATTATACCATCTGCATTTCATGTTAGTTTTCTTTCACATTTGCATATTGATTTTTTTATTTCAGTTTGTATATATATGTCTATATATGTTGGGGTGGCATTACCACCCCATTTTTATTATTGATACCCCTATCGAGTTGAGAAGGTCTACATGTTATGCCATAGATGTTGAGGTTATCATGTGCTATACGATGAGAACATGTCCCCGAGTTAGAGCCAGATGTTATCCCCGATTTCTAGGGATAACTAGGAGATCATGTCTCGAGGCCCACAGGTCCTAGACATGGAGTACCGAGAGTAGGATTGACCTAAGCATGGCCCTGGAGGGACCATCCTTTTATTCTTTCATCATATTTGTCTTGTCATCAACAACAACATCCATCACCATCGCCTTGGTCTTGTATCAAAGAAGGCTCTTGCTCCATGAGGTAATTGGTCCAAGTATCATGGTATGTGTCACTTTTGATCATTATAACCTTTGGATATATGCATCTGACTCCTTTTATCTCTGACGATTGCTTAGATATTACATTAACCCACTTGACCATGATTGGGGAGATTGACAGGGTGTCCTAGCAAGCCTGTACCCATGGGTTTTGGTTTGCCACCGGGGGGATTTCTGAAGATCCATCGTCCGCTCCCATCATACCACCACTTTTTCATCTTATCTCCCACTCATTTATCCCATTCCCCTGGTCTGAGCATTAGATTGACTTGTTTATAGGGTTGCACCTTATCTTGTGGGAAGAAGGGGCTAAAGGCCCAGAAGGTAAAAGAAGCTGGTAAAAGATAAAAGACTAGAAATAAAACCTCGATATGCCTCGCCCAGGGATCCCCGAGAAGGAAATAAAATGCCTCTCAGCAAAAAACAAGAGAGACCCGGAAAATAAAAAACAAGACCTAGCTAAGAGGATAGGGGCTCTCATCACGAGCCAGCCTATTAGGTTAATGGGTACCTAACAGTATGACATTTCCACCATCTATTTACCATGCTAGGGAAGTGACCTTTGGTTGCATGGCCAAGGGAAAGGGGGTCTCATCACAAGTCAAATTTCTCATCTCTGTGAAAGTACTTGTGGGTAACACTGTCAGCTCTGGTCACCATGCCAAGGCAGTGTCCTCTGGTTAGACCTTGAATATAAAGAAAAAGAAGAAGAAAAAGCAAATAAAGAAAGAATAAATCCAAGAACGAGCTTGGAAAAAATTGCATCCATGACGGGTATAACTCGCCTTCTACAAAGGCACCCACAGATAACATTATGCGTCCCTGTCTCTCACTCTACCCACTTTTCTGGACATCCCCTAGCCACATAACCTCGTTTACATGGCTTGGATGAAACCTTCCTGGGAACTTCCCGTCTCTTGTGGATACTAGCCCAATAGGATGTCTTGTCCTTTTCTTCGATCTTGTATTGTGGATTTTTGTAATGTCTTTAAGCTGTTGAAGGATATATCAGGGTTTTTATGCATATGTTTGATAATATTAATGATAAAATGTGATTGACATTGCTATGATCCCTATGAATAATGAGCCCATGGAGGGCGTAGTTTTTGATGTGTAGGACCATGCCTGACGGACAGGTACCACTTGGACCGGTACACATGGGGAGATGATTAGTTCGAACTTCCATGGGAGTGAAGAGCCTATCAGATGGTTACTGAGACCCCGTCAGAGGGGTAGAGACAGAATAGTGTTTGACCGATGTTTTGCACCGGAGAAGAAGAGGAAGTTTCACCAGAGGCACTTTGGCAGAGCCCGACCTAGGGGGAATGACCCCTTTTTAGTGGAACGTTGGCCTTGGAAGGCTCAGAGCGTCCCCATCCTTACCATGATGTCATCCATCTTCATGGTCATTCTTGGAGGCAGACTAGGTAGCAGTGGCGCATGTGGCATGTTGGAGAAGCCCTTGGGGGGCTAACGTTTTTCTCCTGGATGTATCATCTGCCCTAAAAGGGGCTAGTGCTTCCCTTGAAGGGGATTTTACCTTTATTACAGCTCAATTAGGGTTTTAGTTTGACAATTTAATGTAAAAATAGTATTTTGGTCTTGTCGACCATTTTTATGACCTAAAATTAATTAAGGTCATTGATACACTATATATTGAGGGTTTTTACTCTCATTTTGACATAACTCATCACTCACTGTCCTAGTGAGGTCTGATTTTTGCACCCTATTAGGGTTATTGGCTGATTTGAGGAAGGCGCACTTGTTTAAGGAAGAGATTTTTGGAAATTTATGGTGTTTTTCTTGAAGGAAGGTTTACAACTAGGGTTTGCATGCTATTTTCTTGATGATTTGTAAGTATTTTTCTACAAAACTTCTTGATTGAATGGTTGTAGTTTAAATTTCTTGCATCTATTTATAAATATTGTTGAATCAAAACCCTAGGGGACAAACACACAAGTAGGTCATTGTCTCATGTCCCCTGATAGAAAAACCTTTTAGCCATTGAAGAAGAAGAAGAGAGCCTAGCCATTGCTACACTCTTTCTTTCTTCTTCCCTTAAGCTAGTCGTACCTTTAAACTTCAAGAGGAAGAGGACGTCCTAGGCCTAGGTTATCTACACCTAGGGTCGTTTTTCTTTTAGGGTTTGATGAAAGAGCCTTGCCTTAGCAACACTCTCCCTCTTTAAACTCTCTTGTCTTGATTTTACTTGTCTTTGAGCTAGCTGTTTTCCGGGAAGGAGGAGAGAGCACGAGGCCTTTCTTAAGAAACACCAGAGTGAGGCTCTCTCCCCTAGGGTTCTGTCCTTAAGGCCGTGTTGTTGCAGCACCTTGAAACCTTTCCCTCTTTTCCTTTGAATCTCATCCCCTTCAACTTGTGCGTCCTTCACCTTTTGACTCCATAACCCTTAGGCACTGATCTTTAGCCTCCAACGTTGAAGTGAAAGTGATTGAAACAACTCTCAAAACCTCTTATAAATTGAAACCCTAACT
>ML786577.1:237856-251661 GCA_009831015.1 Picea engelmannii | reverse complement strand
CCTTTGATATGCTTGATATCAAAATCGTACTCATAGAGAAATTCCAGCCACCTGCTATGTCTAGCGTTCAAGGTTGGCTGATCAAACAAGTACTTCAAACCATTATGGTATGTTCTTAGTTCAAACCTCCATCCCATGAGGTAATGTATCCATTTATTTAGAGTGTGTACTATGGCTTCCAACTCCAAATCATGAGTTGCATAGTTCCTTTCATGCTCTTTCAAATTTTTGGATTCATAACAAATTATGAATCCATTCTGACTGAGGACCCCTCCCAGCCCTTCTTTGCATGCATCAATGCACACCACAAAATATTCGTTTGGATCTGCAATCCTCAAGATTGGAGCACTGGTTAGAAATTGCTTCAATTGATGGAATCTTTTCTCACAATCCTCTGTCCATTGAAACTTTTTCTCCTTCCTTTGCAAGGAAGTGATAGGGTTAGTTATCCTCGAGAACCCCGTGATAAACCTTCTATAATATCCAGCTAATCCCATGAAGGATTTAACTTCTATCACATTCATCGGTGCTAACCATTCCCTAATTGTCTCAATATTCTCAGTATCTACAACTATCCCATCCTTCGAAATAATATGCCCCAAGTAATGGATCTTCTTTTGATAAAACAAGCACTTGCTCAACTTGGAATACAATTGGTGCTCTCTTAGCACCTGAAAAAACATCCTAAGATGTTGTTCATGATCTTCCTCTAACTTGGAATACACCATAATGTCATCCAGGAAGACTACAACAAACTTTTCTAGATAGTCCATGAATACACCATTCATTAGGCACATAAAAACAATGGGTGTGTTTGACAGCCCAAAAGGCACCACTGTGAACTTGTAATGACCATACCTTGTTCTAAAGGTAGTGTTGCTGATATCTTTGTCCTTTATCCTTACCTGGTGATATCATGACCATAGGTCTATCTTTGAAAATATCTTTGCATCCTTTAACTGATTGAAGAGGTCATTGATCCTCGACAGAGGATACTTATACTTAACAATTACTTTGTTTAACTATCTGAAATCAATACACAACCTCAAAATTCCATCCTTCTTCTTCACAAACAGGACCGAGGCTCCCCAAGGTGACACACTTGGGTGTATGTACCCCTTCGTCAGAAGCTCTTCAAGTTGCAATTGCAACTCTTTTAGCTCTGGCGTACTCATTCTGTAAGGAGATTTCGACACTCTAGCTGCTCCAGGCATCAAGTTTATAGAGAAATCAATATCTCTCTTTGGGGGTAATCCAAGTACCTCTTGAAATACATCTTCAAATTCCTTTAGCACCACATGATCTCCCATACTTGACACCTTATCCTTAGGTGTTTCCTCCACATGGGCTGCAAATAATTGGCAGCCTTTTCTGTAGCACTTCTTCAGCTGCATTGCTGAGATTTTTCTGATAGCAACAACTCTGGGAATTCCTTGGACTGTTTTACGATTCTATTCCTTATACAGGAAAGTGAATTCCTTTTTACGACAGTCTAATATGGCATGGTGATGGTCCAACCAATCCATCCCAATTAGATAGTCATAAGAACCTAAAGGTAGAACATTCAATTCAGCCTTTGTGCTTAGTCCCTTCATATCCACTGGATAGGACTTAACTATATCAGTGACTTTTCTCTTGGTTCCTGTAGCCAACTACACTAACCAAGAATTTTCATGTTTTCTTCTTGAAAAATGCAAACTTTCCACCACTCTAGGATATACATAACTATGGATATCCCCTGAATCAATTAAAATAGTAAATGGTTGGTTTTTAATCATACCTTCTACTTTAATCATGTGCGATTGAAATTCAACTTGCTTGTTTTCCAGGGATACATAGATCCTTGGAATTCTACTGCCCATGTCCTCCACTATTTCGGATTGTTGAACATTATGGATAGCTCTCAATTTTCCATTTTTGTGGGGAGAATCTCTGTACTTATGGTTTCCCTAACAACCCCAACACTGAATGGGCATATGTCTTGGTCATTGTTCCCCTACTTTAGCCATTCTCAAATCTCTAAATGATGGTTTTCCTTGAGGATTGTTCTTGAAAAGGGGAGGTTTTTTCCCCTTCTGCCTCTGTTCTTTCTTGAAATTCCTTTGGTCTTCCCAAGCCTTTCGAAAGTTCGGCTTTTCTCTTTGTTGCTCGTATAAGCATTTCTCTCTTCTTCTCGTTTCTTCCATGGTTTTTGGGTCATCATACTAGATCTTGTCACCAATGGAAGGTGGTAGTCCACGTAGATATATTTGAATCCTGACAGTTTCTTCTTTGATGAATGGAACATACTTCAACAATTCAAAAAACCTATGTTCGTACTCATCAATGGTCATGCTTCCTAGTTTGAGTTCAAATAACTCCTTAATCTTTCTGTCATAATATCTCTTAGTCAAATACTTATTCTCAAAATACCTCTTGACTTCCTTCCAAGTGATATATTTATCTCTAATGTGTTGCACCTGCACATGTTGATCCCACCACATGGATGATTTCCCTTTCAGTTGATACATAACAATTCTTCCTTCCACATGAGAGGAATAATTTTGTAGTTGGAATTATTTCCTCATACCAAGCAACCATGTTTCAACATCTTCCTCTTTCTGATGTTCTCCATCAAACTTAGGAGGCTTAATATTGTTCATCTCTCCCTTCAATTCATCCACTCCAGATCTCCTGTGCTTTATGGTAGGATATGGGCTTGAACTACTGTGTGTCTTCTTCTTGGAGCGACCTTGGGAGTGATGATGGTTTCTAACCACACTTCTTGACATTCTTCCCTTAGAGGTCTAGTGACTCCCTATTCTGCTTGATTCACTCTCCTTATCCAACTTCTTTTATATTCTCTCCAAACTCTTTAACAACTTTATGTTGAATTCTCCTTGTTTTTCCTCAGCCTTTCTGAGATTTCTGCTATCTGCTCGGTGATTTTGGGCATATTTTTTCAATCCTTCAATTATATTCCTTATGTTTCCTTCCTTATCTATCTCTTCTCCATGGCCATTGGAGTTCTATCCTTCAACCCCCAAATGAACATTCATTCCTTTTTCTTTGTCATCGGAACTAGAAGCAGTATGTGCCCTTTCCATTTCTTTTTCACTTAGTGGAAATTCTATTCGGTTATGGTGCTTGTTGAACTTCTACATCACAATGTGAAGACAACTGGAATTTTTCAGATCATTATTCCTTAACAAGGTCCATGACATTCATAAACAAATTGATTCAAGAAAACGTTCAGTTTCCATGAATTTTCCGAGATCTTCTTGGCTCTGTAGTGCACTCAGGCCTTAGCCCTTTTCTCTCAGTTTCCCAACCCACATGACCAGGGTTCATTACTAAGCGCTAGATCTCAAGGTTATCTAATCAGAACTTTAGGGTTTTAGCTTTCGAAGTTTCAAGATTTCAGTCCTGGAGCCTCTCACACTCGCTTCCCTCTCTAACTCCTGACTTCCGAACTTCCGACCTTTCTAACCATCGGGTCCACATCATAGTTTTCACCAACCATGGTGGTGACATGTGGTGTACTTAAGGAGGTCCATGTTACCTAAGGTGATGCCATCTGACCCCACTATGTCTACTTTTATTTTGGGGCCCACAGGCACATGGCACACATCCCATGGGTCCACATCCATCCAAGTGACGTCAACCCGACCCACTACTTCATCTCTTCAGGATTTCGCGATTTTGTGTTTCAAAAGTTTGTGTATCATCACATCCCACTTCTCCCAACAACCGAACTCCCAAAATTACTCTCTGCTCTTCTGCTCGATCCAACAGATGAGATCTTTTTCCCAGATCTATGGTTTAGATCTTCTCAGAACTTCGGAGTTTTAGGTTTCGGGGGTTTGTGCCTCAACACACTCCGCTTTTCTTGACAACCGAACTCTTGAAAGGCTTCTTGGATATCATCCTAACACCTTCTCCAGATCTAACGGTCGTAAGGGTTTTTCCCTTCTTTCCGAACAGATCCTACGGCTCTAACACCCTAAGTGTTGAGTGCCCTCCCTCTCTGTGGTCAAATACCACACCGACTGTGGTTTTATTCTACCGCTACTTCTCCTAAGCTTCATACACAATGCAATAACCCATTGGCACTCAGAAACATTCTAAGGTTCAAAATTAGTCCTCCAAACACAATTTCCTCTCGAAACCTTGGGTCTAAAGACCACTTACCCGACCCATCTAGGCTCAACGTTGAGACCTTGGGCTCTGATACCATATTTTAACGTCCCCGACCATCAACCCACTTGCCGGGAAATGCTACTACGTGAAAATATTCTCATACTTATATAGTATGAGTTAAAATGTAGTTAAATGGAGTAACAGAGTAAACATATAATTACTGCTGACGTACAAAATTAATGGAATCAACAGTAAATATCATTATAATGGAATACATGATAATATTGCGAGCATCGCAGACATGCAGTTTAATTGAAATTAAACACATGCATATACTTATCTTTGAATCTATAGTAACTCCACCAACCACGTGCAAACTTTCCATGAACCTCCCAACCTTAGACCTCACTGCTCATCACGCTCAACAGTGGTTCACCCCCGAGTTGGGACTAAGCTCCACCCAAGGTAAGGGAATCTATACTAGGATGAGGTTACAGGAAAAATGCACAGAGAAATCAGAAGGATTCTCCCCAGGAGCCTCCTTATGCCCACTACTCACGGACTCTCATTCCCCACATGATTGTTCCACCCGAGAGTATACACCTTCATAAGAATAGTCCATCGGTGCTTCACCTCCCCTTTAGGCCTCGACAACAGGTCAGATCAGGAATTCTCATAGCTTTGTATCTAGTGATGGACTCTCCCTAGAAGAAACCCACTCCCCAACAGACTCCCTCACCTGGAGAGAGTTGCTCATAGTCCTGACAACCTGTCTCTTCTACCACGGGCCTAACAACCCGGTTCTTTCACCAATACCCAATTCATTTCCCGCAAGTTTAAGATAACAACAACGACATCAACATTTGTTCAACTCACAGGTGACAACAAAAACAGGAAAACAGGGTGTGTAAATGGGAAACGACAACAGGCCACTACAACACAACACGATTCAGGTAACACTCAGTTGCAGGATTCGTGACAAGCAATTCACGCAGGGGTCGTATTGGTTCCTCAAGAAAAAATCACATGCTTCCTTTTTCAGAGCTGCATGAGGCTTACAAAACTCAGACGCAGAGATCCCTCAGTTCAGATAGTGGGTGACAGAATGGGGAACGAACCCCCATCATGGCTCAATTCTTGGGTTAAATTGCATGTGCCTGGGCCGAAACATGTCATCCATGAGGTTGCATGTGCTCCATCATCATGTGTTTCCTCTTGCACACGTTCCTCCTTCTAGGAACTTAGGATAAATACATACCTTTCACATAAATTTTGGAATAATAATAAATTATTATTCCTAAGGACTTAAGCCCCTAAGCTTATCCCTAGCCTCAACACTTAGCCTCTCTTTCCAACCTTTCAACCCCTTTTCCCTTACCTACCTTGTGGAATCTTAGTCCCCCTTCATATAGGCATCGTTAACGTCAAGAAGAAAACATGAAAAGTCTTGGTTAGTGTAGCTGGCTATAGGAACGAAGAGAAGAGTCACTGAGATAGTTAAGTCATGTCCAGTGGATATGAAGAGACTGAGCACAAAGGTTGAATTGAATGTTCTACCTTTAGGTTTTTATGACTGCCTAATTGGGATGGATTGGTTGGACCATCACCATGCCATATTGGAATGTCGTAACAAGGCATTCACGTGCCTGGATAAGGAAGGGAATCAAAAAGTATCCCAAGGAATTCCCAGAGTTGTTGCTATCAGAGAAATCTCAGCAATGCAGTTGAAGAAGTGCTACAAAAAAGGATGCCAATTATTTGCAGCCCATGTGGAGGAAACACCTAAGGATAAGTTGTCAAGTATGGGAGATCATGTGGTGCTAAAGGAGTTTGAAGATGTGTTTCAAAAGGTACCCGAATTACCCCTGAAGATAGATATTGATTTCTCTGTAAACTTGATGCCTAGAGCACCCGTTGTTTTTATGTGCCTTATGAATGGTGTATTCAGGGACTATATAGACAAGTTTGTCATAGTCTTCCTAGATGACATTCTGGTGTATTCCAAGTCAGAGGAAGAGCATGAACAACATCTTAGGATGGTGATGCAGGTACTAAGAGAGCACCAACTGTATTCCAAGTTGAGCAAGTGCTCATTTTATCAAAAGTAGATCCATTACTTGGGGAATATTATTTCGAAGGATGGGATAGTTGTAGATACTAAGAATATTGAGGCCATTAGGTAATGGTTAGCACCAAATAACATGAAAGAAGTTAGATCCTTCATGGGATTAGCTGGATATTACATAAGTTTTATCGTGGGGTTCTCGAGGATACCTCACCCTATCACTTCCTTGCAAAGGAAGGAGTACCACGAAATTGACAACCTGATTCTTCCACCAGTACCCAATTCGATTCTCGCAAGTTCAATATAATAGCAATGACGTCAACATTTGGTCAACTCATAGGTGAAAGAAACAATAGGAAAACAGGGTGTGTAAACAGGAAACGTCAACAGGCCACTAAAACACAACACGGTTCAAGTAACACTTGATTGCAGGATTCATGACAAGCAATTCATGTAGGGGTTGTATTGGTTCCTCAAGAAAACATCACAGGCTTCCTTTTTTCAGAGTTGTGTGAGGCTTACAGAACTCAAACACAGAGATCCATCGGCTCAGTCAGTGGGTGGAAGAATGGGGAATGAACCCCCATCATGGCTCAATTATTGGGTTAAATTGCATGTGCCAGGGATGACACATGTCTCCCATGAGGATGCATGCGCTCCATCAACATGCGTTCCCTCTTGAACACGTTCCCCCTTTCATGAACTTAGGATAAAGACATACATTTCACATAACTTTTGGAATAGTAATAAATTAGTATTCCTAAGGACTTAAGCCCTTAATATTATCCCCTAGGCTCAACACTTAGCCTCTCTTTCCAACCTTTCAACCCCTTTTCCCTTACCCACCTTGTGGAAGCTTAGTCTGCCATCACTGTTTCTTCATGGTCGGTCTGCACGCAATGATGTTTAATATTTATTAATGTTCTGCATATTACGTATACAAAAATAGGCTCCTGGCATTTGGCACTTAGGCTCTCCGGCCTAAAAAACACATAAGTTCACCAACTTATCAATACTTGTCTCACCAGCCTACAAAACATGATTTACAATTCATAAACATGATTACAATAGGGCTCGTCCTTGGGGATATTAAAACTCTCCTCTCTTACTGGGACTCCTTCATCAAATTTTGTGTCAATACAATCAACCAATTTATGCAGCCTCTTATTATAGCATCTATATCCTTTACTGTTTGTAGCATACCCTAAGAAGATGCCTTCATCATCCCTGTCATCATACTTGCCAAGGTTTTCATTATTATTCTTTATGTAGCACTTACTCCCAAAGACTTTGAAGTGTTTGATTGTAGCATGTCTTACATGCCATAGTTCATAAGGTGTCTTGTCACTATGTGGTCTAAGATGATCTTTGTTAAGAATATGGATTGATGTGTGTATTGCTTCTACCCAGTAGGTTTGACCAATGTTCTTCTCATTCATCATTGACCTGGCCATTTGCTGAACTGTTCTGTTTTGCCTCTCAACTACTCCATTTTGTTGTGGACTTCTTGGGATTGTGTATTCTCTTTTGATCCCATGTTTATCACAGAATTCCTTGAAAACACTTGACACAAATTCTCCTCCTCTATCTGATCTTACAACCTTTAATCTGTTGCTTGTTTGATTCTCAGTTAAAGCCTTAAATATTTTAAATTTCTCAAATGCTTCAGCTTTTTCTTTAAGAACATCAACCTAAGTGAGTCTGGAGTAATCATCAATGATCAACATGAAGTATTTTTCCTTCCCCATGCCTTCCTGTCTTGATGGTCCACATAGATCCATACGAACTAATTGGAGTGGTTTCTCTGTTGAAGTAGAGTTCTTGGATTTAAACTATGTCCTGGTTAGCTTTCCTACTTGGCAGGGTTTACACATAGAATATTGTGGCTTTGATATTCTTGGAAGATCTTTTATTGCCTCAAGAATTTTGAGCTTAATTAATTGGTCAAAGTTTAGATGTCCAAGTCTCCTATGCCATAACCATCTCTCATCATGTTTGATTAGATGACACTCTTCTCTATCTTCTTTCAACACATATACATTATTATCTGTCCTTATGCCTTTAGCCACCACTTGTCCTGAATTTACATATTTTATCTTACAATATTTGGAAGTGAACACCACTTCACATCCTCTGTCTCAGATTTGACTTACACTAAGGAAATTATCTTTCATCCCATCTACAAGAAGAACATCCTGGGCTTTTCCTTTACCATTACTCAAACTCACCATCCCTTTACCCTTGATTTTACCTGGTTCATCATTTCCAAAGGTTACATTTCCTATTTTGATTTTACTTATAGACATAAACTTATCTTTGTCTCCAGTCATGTGCTTGGAACATCCACTGTCCATATACCAGGGGTCTTTTTTTTTTTTGAGCTGAAAGTACTAGATCACATTTTTCACTATCTTTCTTTTTCCATGTGCTGACATTTCTAGCTAAAGGATTTATCCTTGGATCTGCCTTGTACTTATTCAGATGGTAGTTTGCAGCTTTGTGGCCGAATTTATGACAAATATAACATTCGAGCTCATTGTTCACTAGGTAAAAGTGGTTGGTGCTACGTTGTCTATTCATTGGTTTCTTAGTTATATGTTGTAAGGATTGTTTATTTCTTGACCTCCTCAGATGCATGTCTCTAAACTTAATTTGACAATTTGCAATCTTATGACCAAAATTAGAACAATAAAAACAATAGCCATAGAAGAAATTTTGGTACCTAAAGGATGAACTTATTCTTGACATTTTTTGCTCCATCTTCTAATCTCTTTGTATTTTATCAGGTATCATCTTGTCTTTATTAGCTTTTGGTGACAAAGTACTCTCATGGTCTGATTGTCTACTAACTTGGAACTTGATCATCTTTACTAGCTCTTTGATTTCTAGTTGTTTGTTGCTTGAACCATTTACATAATCTAAACCATCCTTCAACAGAGGAGATCTATGTTTGCTCAGAATGTCGTTAAGTTATGTTGTGGATTTAATGCTTGGAAGATTTTGGAGATACAATGTTTTAAACTTCTCCATCTCTTTTCTAGTTTTTACTACCTCTTCTTCCAAGGCTTCACATCTTGCCTTCTTTTCTAATAGCTATTGTTTCAGAATGTCCTCTATTTTCTTTGCCTCTTCTAATTCCACTTTTAGTAGGGAAAAGTCTTCATCAGGTCCTTTATTGTCTCTCTCGAACTATATCAACAATTGTTTTTTCTTTTTCTTCTTAGATCTGAGTCTAGCAATTTATTCTAGAGCACTGATCAGTTCTCCTTCCAAGTCAACCACATCTTCTTCATCGTCAACATCACTTCTTATGCCTTTATTATCATAATCCTCTTTGGCCATAAGAATAAATTCATTAATCTTATCTTCACAGGAAGAGTCATTATCTGTGTCTTCTAAAGAGTCATCATTATTTACACATAGACTTTTCTTTTTACCAAATCTCTTGGGTTTGTAATTCTTTTCACCTTTAGAATTTTGATCATGTTTCTTGTGTGGACACTTAGATGCAAAGTGACCTATCTTTCCATAGTTAAAACATTTGAAGGGCAATTTGCCTTGGTACTTGTCTGATCCTTTCTTTAGTCTTCTCACAAATTTTGCTTCAATTTCATCAGGCTCATAATCCTCATTCTTATCTACTATAAATGATGCTTCTCTAGAGGTGGGTTTATCTTTACCTATCCTCATTTCATAGGCAGTCAGAGTTCCTAGGAGTTGGTCAATAGACAAATATTTTAGATCATTAAGTTCTTCTATAGCAGAGACCTTTGGGTTGAACCTATCTGGTAGAGATCTCAAAATTTTCTGAACTAAAGCGACATCCTCAATTTTTTTCACCAAGTCCTATCATTTCATTTACTTGTTCTTCAACTCTCATAAAGTACTTCCCAACAGTTTCATCCTCTTTCATATTTAGCTGTTCAAACTGTAATCTATAGGTTTTAAGTTTGGCATCCTTTACCTTCTCATTACCTTCATAACTACTGACGTGTTTGTCCCACATTTCTTTGGCATATTCTAAGTGCATAACTTTTACAAATTCTGTTTCTGCAAGCCCACTCAGAATAGAATTCATAACCTTAGCATTGAAGCTGAATTATAGCTTGTCATCCTTAGAAGCTAGTACAACTAGTTTTACATAAACAATCTCTACCACATACTAGACATCTGCACCTAAATCCATTATGTAGGTTCTCATCCTAACTTTCCAGAAGGTAATGCTTGTTCCATTGAACAGGGGGGCCTTGTTGGTTGAATTTCCTTTGTGACTAGTCATTTTTAAGCTCTAGGATCTACCCTTAGTTAAAAGGGACCGACTATGATCCCAATTGTTGGACAACTGAGAAGGGGGGTGAATCAGTTGTTACTGTGCTTAAATGATTATTCCCATTTTAAACTCTTTATAGAACACTCAATGATGATCACAATGATGCAGGGAAGTAAGCAATAGAATATTAAACATCAATCACACACATGAAATATATAGAGATAGATATTTCCAAAGGAAACCCATAAAGGGAAAAGCCTCTTCTTCTTGATATGATAAGTAATCCTTATTTTCTTTGCATCATCATTCTTATGAGCTCCAAATCCTCTTGAGGATACAACCTCTGTTTTACAAGAAGCAACTTGTTGAGAGCACCAAATATCTGGTTTCTCTAGCACCCACTAGAAGGAAGCACCAACTCCCTGAGTGTTCCAACACCAACTGGATGGAAGCATCGACTTCCAGTCACACAAGCACCAACTTGTATAATAGAGAAAAATAGTTCTCCCTTGCACCACCCTTCCACCTTGGTTTTTCTGGCTGCAACCAGATGGAAGCTACAACTCCCTATGTTCAAGCACCCACTTGAAACTCTGAGGATACTAGTCCTCCCTAGCACCGCCCTACCACCCTGAAATATAAATATTTTCTTTTCATAAATTTATCATAGTAATACAACATTTATCTATGGCTTACCAGTCTCATCACCATTCTGCTTCACTACTCTGCTCTTCCTGCATCAGTGTCTTTATGTGCGTATCTTTATTTCACTTTATTTTCCTCTCCCTTTTATTCTCTGTGCGCCATCCCTCTTCTATGCGCTATACATATGCATGCTCTTCACTGCATCACATTTCTTCCCAACCGATTGTTCACTACATCTCTTCCTCACTTCTGCATGGCTAACTCCCATACCCCATTCACTTCTCTGTTCTGCATCTTTTTCTCATGTCGAGTCATCTACCTGATCATCATGACAACTCTTCATCTTCTTTGGTGGCTCGCACCATGTGTTCATCATCAGTGAGCATTATGCTGAGATTCCTTAGCTTCTTTGGCAGTTGAAACTCTTCGTCTTCTCTGTCAGTTGCAACCAATCAATTATGGATTCTTTGGATTCTAAGCTCCTTCCTTCACATGATCACTGGCGGAGACCATACGTCTGGGCTTAACGAGCACTTGAGCACCTATAAATTCAACGACCATGATTCATTCTCCTGAAATGGACGATTGTCGTAACTTAGACACTTTTCCCTTCAGAGATTTTGGGTTTCAAAACTTTCGAAACTTCTGAATGAGAATTCTGGAATAGATCAGACGATTCACATTACATCTCAGAACCAGATCAATGATTAGCGTTAATCCTTACAGTCATCCTTCATTGCTTAATCCAATGGCTAGGAATTAATCAAACAGTGAGATGTATGGCCACCTTTTACTCCAAAACTTTGTCTATTATGCTTACATTATCCTTCCACTGTGTCTTGATCAATGGTTGAGATTGCACCCGTCATCAGATCGATGAACGATATCTCCTCAGGTCTCCGGACTTCAGATATTTCAAATCTCAACCCATTCTTTCCTTCCGAGTGATCACCTACTGAGTCAGTCATCAGACGATGGAGACCGCTTGCTGTTGGTTAACGTTTTCACTTACACTATCTTTCCATTGTAGTAGATCGACAGATGAGATTGCTCTCGAAGTGATATTCAAATTGGATGTCTCGTATCTACTTCAGGTCTTCGACATTTGGGACTTTGAGTCTTTGGGCGAGTACTGGTGGTAAAACTCCCAAAGAAAAAATCCTAGAGAGACATTACTCTTGCGTCACTCGATGACGTGTCACGAGCCGAGCAACTTCCACATGTCACTTAGATTCGTGATTTGCACGTACCTAAAATGATGATTTCAACTTGACACTTGTCATTCTTTGACTGTGCCACGTGTTCTTGCTGACATAGACTGCTGATGTGGACTTCTGACATGGTTTGCGACTATGCCCTTTTCCTGACGTGGTCTTCTACATGACCAACAACCCTGATCCAACGGTCCTCGTTTGTCCTCCAAATCCAACGAACATTATTCATTTCAGATTTTCGGGCTTCGGGTATTTCACATTTGAAACATTCCTGAGTGTAACCTCCTCGCAAATTTAGATCCGAAGTGAATGCTACTCGTTCGATCAAGATCTTCGATCGATGACTCAATCTTTCTGCGATGCAACATTGATAGCTTATCTTATCCTTCCACTCAAAATTGATCCGAAGGTTGATGAAAATTCGCATTCCAGGAATTTCAAATCTCAAACTTTCATGAGCGTAACCTCCTCGTATCTTTAGACCCAAACTAAACATTGTTCATCGATCAAGTTCTCAGATCGATGACTCGATATTTCTACGATGTTGATTTGCTGGCTTATCATATCCTTCCACTTGAAAGTGATTCGATGGTTGGCGGGAATTCGCATAATCGAATTCTCAAACATTTTTCTCTCTTATCCTATCCTTCCACTGAAAAATGATTCAACGGTTGTGAAGTATCTTAAAACAGATCCACGATCAAGAATGATTGTGCAACCACAATCTATGAGTGTTTTAACTCATCACCTAACTCCGCAATGGGAAGATGTGTGCTATTGGTGAGTTAACCACAATCCTTGATCTTCGAAGCTATAAGATTGGACGGTCATGACTAATTGCGGGATGAGAACAATCACGATGTTTAATACTCCTTTCAATCTTTGCAACTCATCCTTGGCGTAGGTTTGGCGATTGCGCATCCGACGATCACGATTTAATATGACTTAAACATATTGTTTGTTGGATCAACCACAATCGTAGATCTTCAAAGCTATTGGATCTGATGATCTAGACAAATTGCAGGATTGTAACTGGCGAGTAGTTTAATTATGCTTTCTCTCCCCGTAATGCATCCCTGCCATTGATTTGGCTTGCAGATTCGACTGTCTCGATTTGATCTGAGTTTTATTGCACCATCTCTTCTGAGCTTTTGATCTTCAATCTAACTCTCCTGAGCTTTAATATCCATTCACTTCCTTCTTCTATGCCTTATGTTCTTTCCATCAATGACAAGCACACTCCTTCCTTCCAAACCTGCCAACAAGACCTTCACATGATGTTGGGGGAGGGGTTGGGACTTTAGGCCTTACAACAGAGTTTACCCAAGAGAGGCCACATGTGCACACTAGGTGTTCACATCCTAGTTCATGTGATCCTCATAGATGCTTGAGTTGTGGGCATACTAATTATGGGTTGATGGAGACCATTGGACATGATAATTTCATGGAGGAAGTTAGTATATTGATCATCTCTCTGTTCTTATATATATAT